>BJBW01003797.1:195-21071 GCA_004320125.1 Scolopax mira
GGACTGGATGATCTCCAGAGGTCCCTTCCAACCCCACATCATTCTGTGATTCTGTGAACTGTATCTCCAGTATAAGCCAAATTTATCAATGAAAAGACTCTCACAGACACAGACTCACTTTCCATAGATGTGAGAGCAGCCCAGCTTCTCCAGGCAATTTAACTCACAGTCTAAATTAGAATTAAAGAAAATTATAACTTTCTCACTATGCTATCTGTTTCCTTTGGTCAATGTGGTCTCCATTTCCAGGGTTTTATAAAAAGCACTGAACGCTTGAAAAGTCTGTACTCTATTTTCACAAAACTGCAATTTCTTTAAAAGTTGTCCAATTGTTCCAACACTTTAAGAAGAAAAAAAAATGTATATTGTCAATGCATACACAGATAATAATATCAATCAATTAACTTCCTGCAAAAAAAAGAGTTTTATAGAAAGCATTTGCCTTTTTTTATCACATCTGTAACCGCACCTCAGCACAACGCAGACATGATTGTGGTAAACAAACCCCAGCATTTGTTGCTGCTTTTTCTAAGAGGGAGCAGTACTTTGCCTGCTTTTATTTTTAAGAAGTCTGCAACATTACCAGTTGCCGAACAGATTTTTATAGGGAGAATCAAGAGGGTGTCCCAGGGAGTCAGAAGGGAGCACCACTGAAGCCTGGATCCCTGTTACTGATGGATACGAGAGGAGGAGGCTGCAACTCTCTCCCCCAGAGCTGGCTGTGTTCCCAGCTCCCAGGCCCATGCTTTTCCCACTCCAGACTCTGCTTCTGCTTTCCAGAGTCGAGGGATTCAGCCTTTTTTATGCTCACATTGCTTCAGCTGCTCCTGTGCACAAGCCACTAAGGGGATTTCATAGAATGATAGAATTGTCCAGATTGGAAAGAGACCTTTGAGATCATCTAGTCCAACCATCTAACTAACTAACATAAAAACCATCACTAAACCATGTCTCTAAGCACTGTATCAACCCGTCTTTTGAACACCTCCAGGGATGGTGCCTCAACCCCTTTCCTGCACAGCCCATTTGTTTGGGAGTTCAGACTTATTTTGGAAATA
The DNA here is from genome assembly GCA_004320125.1 of Scolopax mira. Lineage (NCBI taxonomy): Eukaryota > Metazoa > Chordata > Aves > Charadriiformes > Scolopacidae > Scolopax > Scolopax mira. Next base: position 1,254 of record BJBW01003797.1, read on the forward strand.
AGTTCATCACAAAGTAATGGTTTCATCAGGAAACAAACACCCCCCCAAACCTCGGGGGTGTTTTCAGTCTGTTTCCTGAGCTGGGGTGTGATGTGAGCCTTGCATCCCACAGGCTCAAGAGTTTTGGCTGCCTTTGGGGACAGCTGGACTGTGGTGGTCTCCAGAAATGGACTTGGTCATCCAGCAGCACAGAGGAAGCTGGTGGCCCAAAGTGGTGCTCACCACTTGCTCAGCACATCATCAGAAACCAGCAAAACACAAGTTGGGAGCAGGAGGATCAGGTCTTTGCCACACCTTTCCTCATCTGACATACTGCAGTGAGAATTAGCATCATTTTCATAAACCACGTTTTCAAGAACGGAGGCCCCAGTTCAGCAGCACCGTTTTCGTCCCAGCTCTCCATCACAAATCATAAAATTCTGGCGGAAAAAAGATTTTCCTTCACCTCTGAAACTTTCAAGGATCTGAAATAGGGACAGCTTGGTAGGGAACAGCCCAGGAGCAAAAGTCAGGACCCCCCTGCAGAGTCCAGATGTGATTGCATCAGGGCTGGAAACACGCACTTAATAAACGGTAGATTTTGAACACGGGGGAGCACTTGACACGTCTGTCCTGCTGCCTGAGCACCCCTTTCAGCAAGAAAAAAAACAAAAGACAAAGAGGATTATTACTGATCAAGATGCCGGAAAACACACAGCAACATCCTCTGCTACTGCCATAGAAGCTGAACCTCATTTATCGTTGGTCCTTTGTCTAATTGCCTGACCCGTGATGACAGAGCCAAAGCGAAAGCTTTTGTAGGGACCAAGAGTGAATACACACATACCCCAGCTTATCCACTTTCCTTTTCCCCAGAGCTTCCACAAAAGCAGAAGAACTTCCAGCAAGAAAAAAAAAAAAAAAGAAACCAAGAAAAAAAAAAAGACAACTGTAAAAAATCAATTTTTAGAAAGAATGTAGCATGATGCCATTTTCCTTATACAGAAACTGGTATCCCATGTGGAGTCTCAAACAATAGCCAGCCTGGCAGGAGGGGGGAGTAAGAAGACAACTTGGGGGGAAAAAAAAATAATATATATATTCCCTGCTGGCCCTCACCCTCCATTTCCTCTTGGATTTCTTTGTGACTGCACTGAAAGGGGTCAATAGCTCCCAGCTTGAGAAATGCATCTTTTGAAAGGACTATCACCAGCATCTGTATTTAAAGCATGCCTTTTACTTCACAGCTTTCCCTCCCCATCTTCCCCCCCCTCCCCAGCCAATACAGAGCTTTTAAAAAACGAGCAGCAAGATAAACTTTCAGGGAAAGAAAAAAAAGAAGAGCAGAGGAGAAACGGTACCTTTCCGTGCCTTGGGTTTACTGACATTGTCAATGGAATAAAAGCTTGAGTTGCAAAAGCAGGGACAGGAAACATAAGCTGCAGATGATCTGAAGCGCTACGGATCATTACACCTTGCTTTGGTCCCCACCTCCCCAGCTTTTAAAGTGCTACAAAATCCCACGAAGCAGCCAAGCACCAAGCTGGAAAAGAATTTCCACTGATTAAAAACAACGGGTGAATTAGCCCCAGACTCATTGAACACGTCAAAGCTCTGCAACTCAATCTTTCGTGTTTAAGAAATTCTGAGCTGACAAACGCAGGCAACCTAGTCATGTTTTAATAGGCTTAATTAACTTATCTTGATAAAGAAACACTGGAACAGTGGCTGTGTTTATATTATGGCTTTTTATGTGAGGAAATACACTAGAAAAGCTATGGCATAGTAGAGTAGGGATTTAGTGTAAGGGAGGAGGAACAGGACTGTAACTTTTTCCCTTGGTGCCAGGGGCCACAGCTTTTTGGGCCAGCCCTGCTTCATGTTGCAGCCTCATTCAGACATCCAACAGCAATTACATTGCAGTCCCTTTCTGTATTAGAATGAACTTTCTAATTCACTTGGGAAGAAGATGAATCCAGGTGATCACCCAAAGAGTTTGTACAGATCAACTGTGGCCAAGTCAGTCTCCAGGTGTAGTTTCCAGGTTCCAGGTCGGAACCCCATCCATGTGCTTTAGAAACCGAGTAATAGTTCTCACCACTAAAACTTTTCCAACTTTGAGGAGCAAAACGTGTGAAGCATCACAGAAGGCAGGTCTACTTTGTGTTGAGACAGACTAGATAAGAATAGCGGTGATCTTCCAGCTCCCATTTTTTTGACTTTATATTCATCTGGTTATTTGACTGCAGCCTTTCAGTAAATATAGAAACACAGAATGGTTCGGGTTGGAAGGGACCTTAAAGATAATCAAGTTCCAACCCCTGCCCTGGGCAGGGACACTTCCCACCAGACCACGTTGCTCAAAGCCCCATCCAGCCTGGCCTTGAACCCCTCCAGGGATGGGGCAGCCACAGCTTCTCTGGGCAACCTGGGCCAGAGTCTCACCACCCTCACAGGAAAAGATTTCTTCCTGAGATCTAATCTAAATCTCCCCTCTTTCAGTTCAAAACAGTTGCCCCTAGACCTTTCACTCTTCTCCCTTCCCATCTTTCCTGTAGCCTCCTTTAGTGACTGGAAGGGGCTTTAAGGTCTCCCCAGAGCCTTCTTTTCCCCAGGCTGAAGAACCCCAACTCTCACAGCCTGTCCTTCAGCAGAGGGTCTCCAGCCCTTGCAGCATCTCTGTGGCCTTCTCTAGATTTTCATCTGAGATTACTACAGCATCTCTTGCTTTATTGGCCGCTACGTGAGGTGCTGCATATGTAGCCGTGATCTTAACTCGTGGCTTTGTTTCTGAGGCAGCAAAACTGTTTCTCACACTCAGATGAAGCACCCGTGGTATTCACAGGCCTTCTGCCCCCTGGTAATCCTGCTGCTGTATGGCTGAAAAGCATTTCAGTCCTAGAGCTGCTGTACTTACCTTACACTAATACAGATCTAAAAGTAAACAGAGGAGAAAAATAGGGTCCCATAGTGTAGCACAGTTGTTATTTAAGCAAGAGTCAAGATTTTGCTGTCTAGAGATGGCGGCTCACAGCTAAGGGAGAGTGTTGTCCAGCTCTTGCTTCCTGCAACCCAGGAACAGGTGCCAACTTGCTGAATTCATCAGCCCATCTGTCTGTGCGATGTTTGAGTCCATATTGCTGTTGATTTCCCGTGCTGTATAGATCACTCAGCTCCCACTGGCTTATTTTCTTTCTTTCTTCCTTCAACAGCCTTTCCCCTGGGGTGATGGGAACAAAACTCTCTTCCACAATCCCCATGTTAATGCTCTCCCAACCGGTTATGAAGATGAAAACTAAGATGCTGGCCACAGCCAGAACTTTGGCTCTTCCCGTCTTGGACCAGAATGTTGTGTGGGAACCATTGTCTAGGGAACCATCATTTAAGAAATTCTACATTCCTTCTATGATGAAGCTGAATGGTGCAGCCTCTGTCTGTACTTGTATTGTTTAAATAAACAACTCTGAACTCGAATTTAAGATCTGAGTTATTTGTTAATCTGAATCCTTAGAAATTCTTTACTTCGGTGTTTCCTTAAAACATTGAGGCATCCCGCAGGATACAGGGCAGGAGGAAAGCAGTTTGACTGCCTAAATGTTTCCTGTATCTGATAACACTAACAACAGGAACACACTCAGCATGGGACATTATGCAATTTCATATTCATGTCTGATTTAACTCATCACTGTAAACCCACAGCCAGATGAACAGGTATGAGGTTAATATTACAGATTAAAATTCAGTATATACTGAAGCACATTCTCTGTAATTAGCTATTGCAATATTTATTAACAATCATGAAGGCAATTTTCTCTTGGCTGCTGGGAGAGGGAGTGGCAGCAGAGCTTTTTTAATTAAGCTCTGTGCCTTCACAATATTAATGTTAAGCTCTCGATTTTTCTAGTATATCAGCACATACGACTCTGCTCCTCATAAAGCTGCAGTCTGGTTGTACAAAGTCTGTCATAAAAGTCTTACAAATGAAAATGCAAGTTTTCTGTCATTGCATACATCTGTATAATATACACCGTGTCACTCAGAAGCTTCTTTACTCAGAAGAGCTTAACAACGAATTCTAAAGCTCTGAGTCTGTTCCAGTACAGCTGTAATTTTGAAGTTTTTCTTCTCTGCACGCCAACCATTTTCCAATTCCCTTTACAACTTAATTTTTTTTTTTTTTATGGTATGAAAGAGAGAACTGTGTCACGGCTGCCATCGATGCAGTTTTTCCCAAAAGGAAAATGCAGCAGCTGACTTGGGTGTGTGCTGCGGGGCACCCTTCCCCGTGTTTCAATGCTAAAATGACTGCCAAGAGAAGCTTTTCTGTGTCAAAAGCACAGAACAAGGCACTGAGGGGCACGGTTGTTTTAAAGCTGACAAAATCACACTATGTTTATTCCTACATGAAGATCATAGAAAAGCAAAATGGTTGTATGTGTTAATCCTTAATAAATAAGCAAGCCACGTACTCGCCAGTCCCCAGAATGCTATTTTTGCTGCTCTTAGACCTTTCCCTTAGCTTACTATTTTTATTTATACCCAAGTGACCCAGCAGTTTAAGTGTCAGCAGCTTGTTTCACAAGTGCTTTACTGAACCCCTGCACCGGCTGTCTCGCTGTCTTACCCAGGCTGCCTGACTGCCTCCAGCCGACCTGGTAACACCGTTGCTGAGGACACCCCGGGGTGCAGACAAGCCAGCTATTGCCTTTGAGAACTGTACCTTTTCTATTTATTTATTTATTTATAATAAAGCTTCTGAATGATCCTTCAGGTAGGATTTCAAAACAAAGAGTGAAGCTCACTTATTTTCCTCACTAATTTCAAGGGAATTAGGAAGCTGACTTGTCTTTCATCCCCAGGCCATAATATATTTAACCCTTTTACCTGTATTGGTGTGAGGGGAGAGCTTTTTCCCATCCCTGAGGATCAATGGAAATCTCTTCTCCCCCCACCGTGCTCACAGGACAGGATGGATCCAGATATCTCACTTCTCTTCCAAACACCTTTTTTTCTAGTTACTGCAAGCATTTCTGCAGTTTATAAGCTATAACTTCCATTTGCTTTCCTAGGTGTAAAACAGACACAGCTCAGGAACAGCTTTGTGAGAGAGTGAGATTCCCCAAGTGGCACCTGGGGCTTTTGATGTTGTCAGCTGTCAAGCTCCAACCTGATGTTTCCCTCATTCAACGTTTAACTACCATGGGCCAAAGTCAGTGATTGTACCAGTGATCGTGGCCAGCCCGGTGCTTTGTGGTGCTGTGGAAAAGCAGAGTAAAGAGTAAATTCAAATTCAGGGTTGTTTCAGTACCTCAGAAAAAAGGTGAAGTAGACACCTCTGCATTAAAAGTGTCCAGCTTCTGTTGCAGGCCACTTCTGTCTCGCCTAGAGGTCACAGTCAGATTCTACTAGACAGTTATCTACTTGAACAAAATATAACCTGGTTATATTTATTTTAGATAAGTTACTGCAGGTCCAATAGAGTGCTTTTATACCATCCCTGTTGCTGATACAAAACAATGCTTCAGCCCCTCAGCATTCGGGATCCCATAAACAAGCTTCTTCCACCAAAATTCAGCAGCATAGAGATAAGACAAAGTAAATCAACCTTCTTCATATTCTTTTTTAAACACTTTCAAGTGTTATATAAATAAGCAAGAGAAATTGGGAACAAAGCAACTACTATCTCAGCCCATTCTACTAAGCGTTCTCCCATTATAGAGTACATTCAATAGGAAGTTAGTTCAAACGGCTTTTCACGCTGTTAGATGCTGAACCACCACCAATATTCACTGAAAAGCAGGCAGTAGTTACCACATCATCCAGTCTTTGTGTGTGTGTCTGTGCCTGTTTTTACAAGCAGAGGAGATTCTTGCTTCCTAGAAAGCAGCTTAACAAAGGGGGGTCTTGTGCCTGGTGATGTTGCTTAGTCCAAAACCTCAGGTTAGTGATTCCATCTGTACAGTTGAGGTCAAGAGGAGTTTTCAGGTTTTCCTTTGCTTGGACCCATGAACTCCAGCCCTTCAATGGGTATGTCCTTTTCCTTGATCGCTTTCTGAAAAGATGAAAAACAAAATATTAAACTCGACACGTCCTTATAACGCTAAGTGATGTAACCTTTGGTACAAAGCATGATCTGGAAAGAGCAGTTTTGAGACTCATATGGACAAAGCTTCAATATTAGAGATGCTGAGAATTCGTGCTGAGCTACAATCTGGATCCTATTGCAGAAACGCAGCCCAGCCTCTAACCCAGCAGGCTTAATGGGTTACCCTAACGTGAAAAACACGGTAAGACACACCTGTAAAAGACTATACATCACCACCGGCAGAAATGGGAGGCGGGAGAAGATCCAGAACAGAGCAGGAGGGCTACCGGGGGGTAACCTTGAACATAAGAAGTTCAAGGAGGAGGAGGAACTTTCTCCCTTTGAGGGTGGCAGAGCCAGAGAGGTGGTGGCGTCTCCGTCTCTGGAGACATTTAACCCCCGCCTGGACACGTTCCCTTACTCTGGGTGGACCTGCTCTGGCAGGGGTGTTCGACTAGATGATCTCTAGAGGTCCCTTCTGACCCCATATCATCCTGGGATTCTGTAATCCCGGTGGAAGAACAGCTGGGGCGGAGAGTGACCGGGCAGGGCCCGGTGTCCTGGGCAGGGCGACGGCCGCACGCACCTGCACGCAGAGCTGGTACCGCTTGAAGAGCTGCCCGCAGGGGTCCCCAGCGCTCTCCCCCTTGAGGAACTTCTCGGCGAACCAGCGGTTGAAGCACTGGTCGTACTCACGCTTCAGCTCGGTGCACGCCTCGCCCACGCTGTTCATGGCGGCGGCCGAGCCCCCGCCGCCCTCTCACCCAGCCGGGCCGGCGGCGCCGCCGCTCTGACGCACTTCCGGCGCGGGGAGGTGACGCGACGGGCGCCGGCGCGGGGGCGGGATGCGGGTGCTGAGCTTGGCCCGGTGGTTCTGGGCGGGGGGGCTCCGGTCGCCGGTCCCTCCCGGCCGGGCCGCGCTGTCGGTGGGGCGGCACGACCAGCAGCAGCGGCCGCCGCCGCAGGTAGGTCCGTTACCGGGGCGAGCGGCGGGCCCGCTGCGCTAGTTGCGGGGGGGGCAGCGATTAAAGCTAGTTTTCCAAGAAAGTACAAGAAACCAGCGTGTGTCCCAGCAGATGCCAACTCGGGGTTTTGCCACGTGCCCAGGTTTTGGTTTAAAAAGGCTGTATTGAACTTGCTCCCGTTGCCTTTGACCCGTGTCTGTCTGTCCGTCTGTCTGTCCGTGCAGCAGGCGGTGACGGTGGAAGTGCTGGATCACTTGGAACAGCTCGCCCTGGTCGATTTCCGCGATGCAGAGGGTGTGGACCGGCTGCAGAAAGCCATCCAGTTTGCCCAGCAGCTCCATGAAGTCAACACTGATGGCGTGGAGCCCATGGATTCCGTCCTGGAGGACAGGTAAAGGGCCTGTTAATCCATCCAGCTCTTTGCTTTTGCAACTGTTTTTTTTTCCTGGAGCTCACCCTGGTTAGGCATTTGGCCCCTTTGCTGACAACAGTGTCTCACTGTGGTTTTTGATGGAAGAAAGATGTCGTTGGTGCCCACGGCCTTTACGTGTAAGCACAGAGAAGGTGTGCTCCGGCTCCTTCATGTAGCTTCACTTGTCATGATCTGCACATGCTGCTCCCCAGTTATCTGCCAGCAGCACTCTTAGTTGCTTCAAAACGTTGCAAGACTTCTCTCACCACTTGCTTAAGAGCAAAACTGTGTTTAGAGTGAAGCTGCACTTGGTGTTTCCTGTTCATAGAGTAGTTAAAGACAGGCTGGTAACCTGTGTTCTCCAGGTGTCTGTATCTCAGGGAAGACGATGTTACAGAAGGCAACTGCACGAACGAGCTGCTGAAAAATGCCAGAGAGAAAGTAGAGGAATATTTTGTAGCCCCACCAGGTATTGTCTTGTTTATAAAAACCTCTTAATTTTACTTGAATTAACTTGAGGAATGTAACCTGCCACAGCTGCATTTGCTTTCAGAAATATTAGCTGGTATGAAGGAAATACTAAAATGAATAACTGTAGCCGTCTGGGAAAACCAGTTTGCAATGTACTGGTCCAAAGCAGTGCAGAAGGTACCTTATGCTGAAGTTACTGCACCTGTTGAGTGATTATTTACAAGAAGTCAGACAGGACTTGCTTGTGCTTCCTAAGTGCTCAGGAAACTTAAGCTGCCTGTACATACTTAGAATAAACCGGAGAAACCGAGCTGTACTGCCCAGGAGGTACCTTACAGCTGGACTCATACAACTTTCTTTTTGTTTTCTATCAATCAGGTAACATCCCTCTACCAAAACTAGAAGAACGAGAGACTTTTCTGAAAGGCTCTTAGCGCAGTCACGTATCCTGGCAGGTACTTTGATCCAAAGAGCACTTCCACGACAATTTACAGAGAAAAGAAGACGTAAAATGTTTAGTAGTGCTACTGAAATGTCAGTGTTTATGAAGCTGGAAGGTAGCATGATGGATCTCTTTAATACCTTTATTTAGCAAAGGGAATTGGATGTTCTTTTAAGATATTGAATGGTTTAAAGGCCTTAAAGAGAACATTAAAAGGTTATAATTAAAAAAAAAGGGAACACTATTTTTCGTCAACTGTTTTGTCAGGAAAACAAGAGAGGTTGGAAGGCTGTATTTGCTTGTTTCTCACCTTTAGCTTGACTCTGTCTCTGCTCTGACCCTCTCAGAAGTAACATTGCTGTCTGTACGGACAGAACTCAGATTTTCATTACGGAAGAAAAGGCACTTTGAGAAGATCAGTCACTCGTGTATTTTCCTTCCATCGAATATTTCCATTTTATCTCTGTGCTCTGTGTCTGTATGGGTTGCTTTCTGTTTCCCACTTTGTAAATCTGTGAGAATAAAAATACATATTAGGGGTTGTACATAATTTGAGAGAGAAATTTTCATACACAGAAATAGCTGCTCTACAATTAAAAATCGTTGCCATAAATATTTCTGTACACGAGATGTGTATCTCCAGGGATACTAGTGATACTTCCTGGATTAAATAATTTTTTTCTGTTTCAAAGAAAGCAATGCGGTTTTATTTAAAATATCCTACGTGGCTATGCCTGTTGTAAATAAAGAATGTAATTACTTGTGAACTTGGCATTTTTGTTCTTTTGGCACAGTGAACTAAATACTCACTATACCTGTTATTTTTTGTTGTTATTGTTGGAACAGGTTTTAGAAATGCAAGCACCTCAGTACTCTTCAGTGCTGCAGTCAGACATTGCTAGGAGGAAGCTAGCAACAGCTTTATTAGAAGCAGCAGTAACTTTTCTTCCTGGATGTTGCCATGTCCACATATAGATTTAAGAATCCAAAATTATTTATTCCAATGCAGCTCTTGAGAGCGTGAGAGAAGGAGAGTAGGCTCCCCCAGTGCCAGCCAAGGCACACACTTCCCCTGAGGGCAGAAACTCACCTCACGAGATCGTAACTTGATGTCATCCAGCTTACGTGGTGCATATCCTTTATCTTTTTGCAGAGAAAAGCTATTACTCCCATCCCATCTCTCTGTACATCTGCATAATAAACACCACCAGCCTGGTGCATGTGTCCCTTCAGGTCCTGCCAGCTGCCTGATAGAGTAAGTTCTGAGCTATTTCTCCTATGAACTGCATCTTCCATAACCCTGCAGACAACAGGTAACATAAATTAGAGATTAATGACACGCACATTGGTTTTTTTAACATCTTAAAAGTCCACCAAGAAGTGTATCATAATTTGAAAAACACTGTAAAAAGTACTAAAGAGTTTGAATAGTACTGGTACTAGGTTCAGCAATTAGTGCTGTGCTCTTAATACTGTGTGTAAAAGCTGCTTTGACAAGCTCCCTCTCAGGCCATTCATTATGTGCCACATACTTAATGGAAAAACCAGGCTGAGTGAAAAGGGCTCCAGCTGCCTTTGCTGGTATAAGAAATCACAGCTGTTGGGTAGGATCCAATTTCACTCACTACCCTCAAAGGTTGCATGTTTGATATGCTTTGAACTGATTTTTTTTTCTGGAACAGATTTGTTTCTCCTATTTCTCTGGCAGGAAGTCAGAGGAAACATTTGTTCCACTCTTACTTGTGTACTTACTTCATTGCTTATTTAAGCTTCCATAATATACATATATGCATATATATTATATATGCAATATAATTATTACAATACTTGAATTCTTTCAAAGGTGTTTTGAATTAAAGTCTCTATTTAACTCCACGAATCCAATTCTCTGCAAAGCTGTAACACTATTTCAGTGCTCTAGTCTCAGGCTTGTCAAGATTCAGACCCTGCAAATGCTTCAAGTTTTACAAATACACAAGCTTAGCCTAAAAGTAATTTATGAAGTGTATATAAATCAAGTCAAGAAAGGACCTCAAGTCACGCCATACAACAAGCATGTTAGCAGAGAATTCACAGTTTGAGAAATCCCCATTTGTTCTATCCATTTTGACCTCCTTTGACCATTAGAGAGAATGGGGACAATGTTATTTGCATTGAAAAAGGAAGAGAAAGCTGAGAGTGAACTGCATTGCCGAAGGAGCTTCTAACCCAATATATCATTGAGTAACTAGTTAAATGCAACAACCAAACCAATAATTTGGACAAAGATGATCCCACATTCCCAATGCAGCACAAGCCAAGTTTAAAACTGCCATTTTGCTGCTGCTGCCTTACCCCCACACGCCAGTGAGAGAACAGACTGCCTGGTACTTGTTCCCCGCAGCCCAAACTGCATTAAAATTGGAAAATACAAATTTCCTTAATGAAAGGGGTTTGTTGCAGCTTCACCGCTAAGAAGGGAATTACAGCCATGACTCAGACACCTGCAACCACCAAAACAAAAACCTGAGTGAAGGCCAGATGAGCTGCCTGTGGGCAGAATACCTTAGTGCCTCAGCCTGCCCTTGGTGTGTCTAATGTGGTGGGTGCTGTGCCCCACGGGAAGGCGCGAAGCCCCACCAGGACCCGGCTGTACCTCGAGGGTGGGGGTGAGACGCCCTTCATGGTGCCAGTTCATCTGCTGTCACCACAGGGCTTTGGTGCACAAGCAGGTCCAGATCTGGGTCAGATCTTTACAGTGTTGTATCACAATGCAGTTTTATAAAAGCCATCAAGTGAATAGATACAGTTAAGGACTCATGATAAAATCGCTACCTGTAAATTCCTTGTAACTGCAGCGTGGCAAACATAATGTATATTTGTGAAATAACTCATCTTAGTGGTGAATAGATACACCAAAAAGTCCAGTTCAAAAAAAAATAACAAAGGAGGCCAGATTCTGAGATGACGTAAATATATCTGGTTCCCCTGGAGACCGTGGAGATTACCTGCTAAGGTTTTTCCACTGCGATGTAGATCTGTAACATATAAAATTGGATTAGAAGCCCTAGCATATAGATTCCAGGTTTACAAAGAAAATTTCAAGGCGGAGATTTCTTCAGATTTATGGAAGAAAGAAAATGGAAAATTTTTTTTATTGTTAATAATGATTATTTTATGTTTTGATAGTAACCAGCAGCTCCAGGAAAAATCTATTTGGTATTAGATATTGTGATACAGTATTCATCACAGAGCAAAACAAAAGCCTCAGCTGAAAAGTGCTTATGATCTTACTTCCATCTGCAAGGGAATCTCATGATATGTCTTATCCATTACTCAACTTTCTTCAGTACCTCCTCTGCTGCAGCTATCAACTCCTATGTGTATTTGTTCTGCCTTCCCCTGCAGCTCTGTCCTGAGGGAAATGATACTTTTACATTCTAGATTAACAAGTAGGGCTCTAATGTTTCTCTTTAAAGCCATGTATCTCAAGCTTTAATGTTTTTTGCTAACGACGTGTATCTCACCCACACTGACATTTCCTGCAGTCGTCATCACATCTGTTCCTTCAGCTAACCATTTCTTAATAAATGCACAGAAATTTGCCTGCAGCTACCAAACACAACCACCTCCTCAGAGATTCATGGGTGTTTCTGAAGTTCATTGTAAGCACTAGGAAGATTGTTAAATGGTTCAGTTCTGTCAGCATAAAACTGTCCTGTACTCAAAGAACCATTGCTGGTGCTGCAGATACTGCACACAGTTCTGTAAATTAATTGCTTACTGTGGTCCTGAGACTATTCAAAGCTTCTTCAAGTTGCTGGCACACAAGGTCTCTTACACGCTTTCATGTGCTGCGTTAAACCAGATAAATTCCCTTAATTTCATAACTTTCAGAGTTATCCCTAACACATGCTCCTGACAGCAAGACAGAAAGCAAAGCTGTGAATTGCATCTTTTCTAATTTGAATACTAAAACCCAGGAGCTAAAATCAGAAGTTATTATTGACATGCTTTAGAGTGACAAAAGTACTACATTATCCATTTTTAATATTTTGGGGAGAATATATTCTTCTGAGGTTGCCTCTGAGCTTGCAAAAGCAAAAGGTTGCTCGCAGTAGCTACTTTTGCTATGAGTGATTGACACTGAGCAGGTAACTATAGTCTACAAACATGAAAAATATTTTCATTTCAAATGAGGTGGATGACTGCTCTTGAGTTTTTGTATTTCTACAAGGAAATGGCAGTCCCACCAACCAGTATTTGAAAATCTCTCTTTTAAGTGATCCTGTGCTGTTTGCTATAGACATGGTTCAGAGACCCTGTTATTAACAGATCACCAGCTATGGAAGACTCTATAGCAATTTTCTAGCTGCTGACAAGAACATCAGCAGAAAGTGACCAAGGGGGAGTGAAACTAACAAAACAGAGCACTGGGGATCTCCCAAAACATCTTGCTTCATTTGAAACAAATAAACAAAAGGCAGAGTTACAGAAATGGCAAGGTCTGCAAAAGATGCCTTAAGTGAGATGTAAGAAATCTGATGGATTCAGTCCACTGAAGGACAAAGTTTAGGTCTGACCTGATGACAAACAAGGGTAAAAGATTTCTGTCAGAAGTCAATTAGCCTAAAAGTTAAAGACAAACTGAAAACAGATGTGAATAGGAAAGATGATCAAGTGCCATTTATAAGTTATGAAACTCCTTCCTCTGACTTGGGTGGTCTTTCCTCTCAGTAAAGGGCATCTCACCAAAAGGGCTGTCCTGGTTCAAAGAGAAGCAAGGGCTTGTTAAAGAGATTACTGGGTTAAATCCAGTGTTGGTGATCTGGGCTGGGGTGAATAATAGAATGCCTTTTGGCGGCCACGTACCAACTATGGAGAAGTGTTTACAGAAATTGGTGGACACCTTAAAACACATCGGAGACTGCGCTTTATAGAACAAGTTTTTTTTGCCCAGAATCACTAATTAGACGATGCCAGAGGCAAGGAGCAGGGGGACAAGGACTGTAGGCTTCCCATGCACAGATGAAATCTACATGACCATCCCCACTAGCGTGAACTCTGCCGGACGTGCGGGCCGTGCTCTCCGGTACCTGCCCCGCACCGGGGACCCGGGGCCACCCTAGAGGCCTCGTTCCGCCGCGCATGGGGCAGCGCCCACGCCGCCGGTCACTATGGAAACGGACGCAGGCGCAGGGCATGCCGGTCCGAAAGAAAATGCAAGAGTAAAACCCTACCACAGCGCCGGGTCGAGGCCAATCAGCGCTCGGGGGGGCGGCGGCGAAGACCAATGGCTGTCGGCCGGCGCGGAGAGGGCGGGGTTGGAGGGACGCTCGGAGGCGGCCGCGGCGTGCAGTCAGCAGACCGCCGCTCCGCTCAGCACCGGACCGGTCTCGCAGCGCCCGACCAACGGTGAGAGGAACAGCAGGGCGGGGATGGGCGGTGCGGCTTCCTAGGGGACAGGCCTGCTGTGCCCGTGTCCCCGGTACAGGCGGCAGGGTTTGAGGCCACTCTGGCCGTGCCCGTGCCTCTGGCCCCACCGGCCAAGCGCTGCCCAGCCCTGGGTGCGGGCAGAGTGTGGGCACCGGGACCAGGCTGTGAACGGCGGTACCTGGGTGAGCACCGGGCAGGTGGCTGCTCCCCCAACCTGGAATTCTTCTCTTCTTCACTCAATGCAGGCAATCATGAGTGACCGAAAGGCAGTGATCAAGAATGCGGACATGTCAGAGGAGATGCAGCAGGACTCCGTGGAGTGTGCGACTCAGGCCTTGGAGAAGTACAACATCGAGAAGGACATTGCTGCTCACATAAAGAAGGTAAAAGTTTGCTCGTAGCGTCCTCGTGAAATCTCTCTGCAGATGAGAAACCAAGCAGGGAGAATGCTGCTGGGCAAGTAGCTCTAGAGAAACAAGTTCTAGAGACACAAGATAATCGAGTCGGGCTTTTTCTGTAGGCTGGTGTCCTTATGTTCCTTTCCCCACCCTTTTCGTGGACTTTTCCAGGTCCTTCTCTTGCAGTACCTTCTGCTTAAGGCTTTCCTGCCACTGTCCCATTGTCCAGGTGAGCCGAGAGTGGCAGCTGCCTGTCCCTGTCCCTGATGGGCTGCTACAAAAAACAGGGGCTCCATGGAGCCTATCTGAGAACTGGTGGGTTGCTGACCTTGTGAGATCGGTTTTGTGTGGGTTTTTCCAACCCCCCCACCACACGTAAGACAAACTGTTCGTGTTAATGCAGAACAGATGGTTCATAGCTTCCAGTTTGTCGGATTTTTCTCTCCGACTCCTACTGAGCTGTGAGCATTTGAAGGGTTTGGCTGAGCAGAACACGAACTCTTGCAGGCTCTGACACGAGTCTCTCCAGCTGCCAGCTGGGAGAGCCTGCAGTCTGTAACCACCCACTGCAGGGCTCTGCTCTGCTGGCTCTCCCCAGTTTATCTGAAAGTCCCAGCAGGCTCCTGACTGCAGAACTGAAGAAGAACATGGTCCTCGGGACCTGCTATCGAGGATGTGGCGGAGAATTTTTCTTCTGGAGTCCTTTAAGCATCCTTTTCCAAAGCAGCTAATGAAGTAAAAATAATGGCTTGAATGTAGAGATTCTTAGAAGTTTTTAAAAAGTTAGGGCTTGAAAATCACGGTGGGACTTTTGGGGAAAAGTTACCTCCCCAAACATATGTTTTAAGTTTATTCCTGCTCAACCTGGAAGCACTTTTTTTTTCTTTTGGTCTGACTACGCAGCAGATGAGTTATAAAGGGGCAGATGATCCTTGCACTTAAGAGCATACACTGCTCCCTAACTGCCTTCTTCCAAAAGTGATACTTGCTAACAAGTGAGATATCATTGCAAAAAAAACCTAACCAACCTATTAGACAATATCAGTACAATTCTCATGAAAACGCTGAATTCCTACTTCTCTCTTCTGCAGGAGTTTGACAAGAAATACAACCCCACGTGGCACTGCATCGTGGGAAGGAACTTTGGGAGCTACGTGACTCACGAGACCAAGCACTTCATCTACTTCTACCTCGGCCAAGTCGCGATTCTCCTTTTCAAGTCTGGTTAGAGCCACGGACTGTTACTGAAAGGTGCAGCTGGTTACCGGCTGCACACCTACTCCAGACAGCCTCCTACCTTCAGCCTTCCTGAGGAAACAGACCTTCATCTTCAGGTCTTTTGTTGTATTGTCAATGGTCAGGGATTTTGCTGTAGCAGCTGGTATTTTCTTTGTGGCTATAGAAAAGGTAAAAATATCTTCCTTGTATTTATTTTCTTTCAAAAGACAGCTTATTTGCTAATAAAACTGTCGGAACAAGTTTATCCTCTAAGAGTTTTCTCTACCCTTCCTGCTGCCTTAGTGCTTGTGTTACCCTTTTTATTCCCTCCCAAATCCACAGCATCTGAATCCTGAGCTAATCTGTGAATACTCATCAGTCAGCAACAGAAGACAGTTTCCCTGAGAGAAGAGACTGCTCTGCAGTTCTTGATATTCTCAGTATGCACAACCTCCATCCACTGCGAATTCTGGAGTTTAGATAAATGGTGCTGCTTTCCTGATTTCACTGGAACTGGTGAGCTAAAAGCAATAGTCCTTTCATCTCCTGATTTTCACAAGAGAGAAATTTTCATACTAGTTCATTACACTGCTCTCCCTTTGGAATGGAAATTTATACTTTCTCTAGATTTTTTTTTTCCTCTATCCCTGTATCCTGCTACAGAAGCATCTGTTCTTAAATGGTTTAGTTTAAAGACCAGAAGGAAATGCACATTTTTAGGTAGAGATTTTGCAGCTAGCACTGGCAGAAAAAGATGTCATATGGAGGTGAAAACACATCATTTCATCCCAGAATATAGTAATGCAGTCATTCTCCCTGAGAAAAAAAATACTCCTTTCATAGAAAGGAAACCTGACAAAGGTTAAAGTATTGACTTAAGTGAAAAAGGTTGTTGCAGAGCTGTTTTATTTCACAAGCCTTCCATTTGCCTTTGAACGAAGTAAAGAATCATGGGAAAAAATCCCTTAGAGTCCACATGACAAAGATAACGACAGCTTAATAAGAGTCTAATAAATCCAAGTTACTTCTCATTGGTATGATACCCTCCGTGAAGCTCAGGAAAAAAAAAAAGGAGGCATCTTACTTGAAGATTGGTCAAGTCTATTTCTGTATCCACCCCACTGGTAACTGAAGCTGCTTCATTTGTTAGGATTGCTTGGTTTTGGCCATATCCTGTATGTTGCACTTGGAAGAGAAATGCAAGTGTAAGAAACACCACAGGAGTCACCTCATGCACAGGTTTCTTGGGGGAAAAAGATCACTGTTGTTCTTCTGGGACTGCTGAGTGAGTATCTGTTGCACCAGTTCTTAAACTCCTCTTCAATCTTGACAGCATTAAATGACATGCTGTCAATAAAATGACAGCATTGAAATTCCACAGCTTTCATATTCTTCAGGAAAATTACATTTCCCACGTTTTGCTACACAGTAGATTCACAGTTTGAAACCTGAGTGAATGGCAACAATGCCCGAGTTCAAATTCTGGTAATCCACTTTAAAAAAACCCGCATCTTCTATCATTGCCTTCAACTCCTCCTGAAAAATAACAGTTCCTTAATTACAACCAGCTGAAGGCCTATAAGCCAGCTGTCTGCAAAACATGTCGTGCTGGAACTGTGTTGTGTCTGTTAGTGAACTCAGAACAAGACTGTCTTACCTGAGGGGGAAAACGTCGGATGCTCTCCACGAGATACTGGTAAGACTTCCAGTCGCCAGCGATAACCTCCCCCAGAACGGGGATGACCTGGAAACTGTAGAGATCATAGAGCCTGCACAGACAGACAGCAAATACAGATTAATACAAACAAATTTCAAACCAATCCTCTTTGACACAAGTTGATCTCTGTATCACTACCCTACAGAATCTGTATCTGATTGTAAAAGTGCACAATGAAGTGGCCTAAAAGTGTCTCCATCTCTTATGTTGGCTGAGTAAAAATAAGAGAGCCTTGTGACAGGGCAAAAAGTGTCACCATGTTCCTACCTGGAAAGAAGAGGATTGCTGACTTGACTAAATTCAAGGCAGAGAAATCTTCCTCCTGGTTTCAGCACACGATAGGCCTCCTGAAGTGCCTGAGACAAAGCAGATGCGATCAGTCTGTTTATGTGGAACAGCACCTGCCTATTATCACGCCATGTGACAGTGATGAACTGAGGGGAGTAAAGAGAATCCTGATTGGTAATCTCCAATCTTTATTTGTGGAGAAGCATCCAAACCAAGTAAAGAAAAAAAAAACCCAAACAAACAACAAAACCAAACCACAAAAACTCTTGCTGTTACATAAATAGATTTATACCAGGCTTTGGGTCGAAACTATGATGTCAGGTTTGCAATTTTTCTTGTTTTTCCCTACTCTTAGTTGCCAAATGTGTGCCGACAGAGCTCTTGTAATTACAGACCAAACCCAAAAGGGAGAAGGTGACTCAGCTACAAGAAGCTGAAAATGAAAAAGAGGGCATTATAGATTTTTTTTTTTTAATCAAAAGAGAAGATTTTATTCAATTGTGAGGCACACCCAAAGAAGATCAAAGAAGAAATGATATTGGGTTTTGGATGAGCAACATGTGAGAACAGTGAGGAATAAGAAAATCTTTGGCTACTTTGAAAATTCCATCCTATATCTAAAATAAAAGACCTAAGAACCACCAAGACAAAATTCAGTTTACAACTGTACAGTTTTTCATACAAGAGCACAGCACAGTTGTATTCAAGCATCTCTGCAGGTTGTCCATCTGCTTGGCTTCAACTGTCATGTTCCTAAGTGATAAAGTATAAACAGTACACATATGTGATGGGAGCTCTACAAAAGAATCGGAGGCTTGGATGTGTTTTGTATCAGGTCTCCAGGGAGCTATGCCACCAGGCTGCTGTATCCAGGAAAGCAAAGAGCCTGTGCTTGGGAAGGGTGCAGATGAGGCGTGGTGAAAAGCCAATCCACACTAAGAGAAGTTCAAAGGCATACAGTTCCAGGTGGTTTGGATCCAAATGCTGTACCTTCCACAGAAGGAGCATTTCCAAGGTTGTAACACACTCCTCCAAAACAGACAACTAGTCTAGCTGGACAGGTGGTCTAACCTATCTACATCCACAAGACAGCTAGTCATTCTCGAGGGACAGATACTGTTTAGAACAATGGCTACTACTTATCCTAATTAAAATCACACTAATTTGTCATAGAAAACCCTACTACCAGTGTAAAGACACTGAGCAGCGTTGGGCTGAATCATTTAGTTCAATGCCAGCTGCTTCCCACTCTCTGCTGGCTCAGGCAGGGGAACAGAACGGGGCAGGAGGCATTGGACCCACTGCAGGTGGAACATAGAGCAGGCACTTTGGGAGGGTTTGAGACATGCAGACTGACCACACTGTGCGTGGATCCAGTAACATCACGGGGCAGCAGAAGACAGGGAGTGACTGAAGCACTCAGCCCTTTTTGCCTTAGGAAGAGATTATGTGGCTTGCCAAGCTGGAAGGATTGGGCACCACTAGTATAAATCTAACTTTTTATGACAAAGGTGGGGCATTTAATTGCATTCTTCATACAAACAAGTTGCACACTACATGCCACTTATTTTAAATGTTTCAGGAGTAGACAAAGATGTTCCTTTACCCAAAGGAATTCCTCCTTTGTTTCCTCTGCTAGAATAAAAAACCTCACATGGATCATATGGACCCCCTGTCAGGATACACTACAGTAACTTACCAAATCAATCCGGGTTACATTTCGGATCCCAAAGGCAATTGTGTAAACATCAAACATATCATCATCAAAGGGCAACTCTTCAGCATTCCCAAGCACCCAGGATAAGCCTGTAGTAAAAGCCAAGGACACAGAATTGAACTCAGACTGCTCCAGAGAGACTACAACTTATCTATTCCAGAAGAAAACTATTATTAATAAAGTGATATTGAAAACTAATACTTTAATTTTTCATTCTTGTTGGTGGAAAGACACCTTAGTCTATACTGACTAAATATAGACTAGTCCTTTCAAGAAACCTTTCAAGGCCCTGTACTACACAGCTGTCTTTCAAGCTATCTTTCTTAATGTTGCAGATCAGCCAAAACATTCTCCTGCACATACACACATGTTGTGCTCACAGTGCCCTAGTTTGCCAAAAAGATTTCATCCAAATCTTGAACGACAGTGGAAAGCAACTGGCTTTCCAGAAACTGGCTGCCACTAGTTTGTAGTGAAGCTGCAAAAAAAGAATCTCTGCTCAAAGAACAACTTAAACAAAGATGAATGTCTTGCCATGCAACACTTAAAACATTTCACTAGAAAGCTTCCGTGGATTGAGGAGCATGAAAAGCCACACTCCCTCCATCTGCACTATCACTATGTGATCTTGTTGCAGTTGTGTTTGCTTCTATTAAGGCTGTGTCTATCTATGGAGCATGGGGGTCCAGGTTATTTTTACCAAAAATAAGA
>BJBW01003797.1:21122-113750 GCA_004320125.1 Scolopax mira
AAAAAAAAAAAAAAAAGGAAAAAAACCCCAGGAGCCTTCTGCAGAGATCAGCAGTTTTTAAAGGGCAATATACTAGAAAGTGACACAGAGGAGAACAAAACACAACAGAAAACAAACCACAGTTGTTGCCAGGAGACATTCACATTTCATTTTTACAAAATATAGGTTTTTATAGTTGTAGAAAGTGTTGTATGCAAAGCAGCATGCAACATTATCAAAGCAACAATTATTAGTATTATTTAAACCTTGACAGTTTGAAAAGACACCTAAGAAGTGAGCATCAAGCAAAGGTTTTGATCAACAGGAAAACTGTTCCTCAGAATATACCACAGTAAAATCACAGGCCAAGAGTTTTGTAAGTGAATACATAAAACGGGCTGTCAATATCCTACAAGAGGACTTGGGGCACGGTGCAGTACAGCCTACTACTCCTGCTGCTCAAAATGCACAATCAGCAATTGTGCAACATACATGTTTCTTTTCAGCATGCACAGACCCTACTGTTGGTGAACACGCGTAGGAAAACAGTGAAAGAAAACTCTGCCCTTTATAATTTTAAGTAAACCAAATTTTAGACCTCAGACAATAAACAGGTAAGCAAGCTCAGAAATGAGATTACTACAACAGGGAGGAATTGCATGAAAAACAGAAAGTAGGACACATTAAATGGATATGTGCTGAACAAGGGAGTGAAAAAGAGTAAGAAGTCAGACTTGTGCCACAGCAGGGCATAAGGCAACCCAGGCAACAACAGTTGTACTTCTCAGGTACAATGTACAGAGAAAGAAAATTAAAAAACATAAATACTCATTTTGAGAATTTGGTAAGTCACAAAAGTACCTAAAAAGTGCAGCCAATTAAACAAAATGCTTTATTTATAATAGCTGGGAGGCAGCATCAAGCTTTATTTCAGGTTCTAAGCTACAGTCATAAAGGTTTTATATTTACAATGTTGGTACAGTTCAGGTGTTCCCAAACTATGATGTATAAAAAGAGCTCTGGACAGGCTTGCAAACTGCCCAGATAAGCACGATGCAAGCAGTCTGCCAGAGCTGGAAGAACCAAAGCCTTCACAATTAGTTTGTATTTTAAAGAAAAGGAAGAGGCAGGCAGGCAACAGCCTGGGGTAACCCACCAGCAGGGAGCAAGAGCAGCTGCGAGAACCTGTGCCAGTAGCTTATGTTTCAGCCCCTTTGTGTTACTGAGCTGTTCTGTATGTCCTTCAGCCTACACAATCTGTAGGCAGAAGTCCCAACAGGGTGTGGGAGCAGGGTGCAGTGAAAGGACATGCAGGAGACCTTGTAACACAAATGGAGAGGCTGCCCATGGCATACCTAATTGTGGTACCCAGGCAAAAAAATTTTGGGAACCTCTTGGTATGTTTTACATTGCTAAAGTATTTGCCAAATATCCATAAATGAAGAGAGGACAAACAACTATCATACGAACGCTGAGCCACAAGCAGGACTTCTTTCTCTATGTCTTACTTCTTAAAATCAGGCTTTTCAATCAGGATTGGCGTGGTCCCCAACAAATTCTAGATATCAGTGAATTAATCCATTGACCTGCAAACTAACATTTAATATAATTCAGTTTTTCTGAGTATTATTAGCATATGTTGTAACTGTGGAAAGTTTTATAGGTTCACAATACACATTAGTTCTTGCAGTTTTTATTTGCTGCCTTGATTCTTTAAATACCCATGATAAGATCTTCAGTATAATCACTCCAGGGCTGAGCGCTTTTACATTATTTGCCTTGGTAAAATCAGACTCATTTGCACGGATATAAACAGCAGGTTTAGGTTATTTAACCAATTTTGAAGGATAGCTGGGTTTCAGATCTCAAGGACACTTCCATGTATGTATTTCTAAAAGTTCAAGTATTATTCAAAAGGATCACTGCACATCTGAACAACATACTACATACATGCTCACTGAAAAAGTAACTCAGCAGCAGCAAATGTGCAAGCACAGCTATAGTATACACCACGGCTATACAATGTATATTATAATCCTGAAGTGGTGACTACCTGATGGCCATCATGCATCAAATTCTTGCTACCAGGCATGCTACTGAAATGGTACGATACATGACTTACCTTCAGAGTAGCCGAGATGCTGTGCTTTCTGCTTCCCAACTTTTAACATTTCTTTGTTAATGTCACAGACCACCACTTGGGAATCTCCTAGTGACTTAGATTTGTCTTCCTGATAACTTTCAGCAATTTCCTGCCACGATAAGTTCTGATGGTGCCTAAGTTTCCGCTGGAGCTGGCGCTCTCGTACAGAGCAAACATAATTAATAAATCGAAAGGCGATGTCACCTGCATTTGTTTTAAAAGACAGATACAAGTTTTAGAATGTTTTCAGATTCCAGGAAATTGGAACATAAGGCTTTAAACATCAAACTAAGTTAATTTTGGTTTTATATATAGATAAATAAAACCCACACACAGTATAGATAGACAGAGTGTGTATATATACAAGCAAGATATTACAAAACACAAAGAAGTTAGCTCTCAACCCTTCTCTGTGAAAATTAAGTAGATGCATCTACGATTTTAAAGACGGAGAACTGAGAGGGAGAGAAATAATAAATAGGCTAGGCAATTTAATTCTGAGCAGACTCAAACAGTTCAAAAACAGTGTGGCACTGTGATGTGGAACTCACCAAAATTATTTACCTGTTCCTCCAGCAACATCAAGAAGAAGTGTTCCTGGGGAAGGGTTCATTTTATGCACGAGGATATCTTTCCACACTCGATGAATCCCAAGAGTCATTGAATCGTTCATTACATCGTATTTCTTGGCCACACTTTCAAAGACCTGGTAAACTGCAACGAAAGGACATAATAATGAAATACAATTTACTTTAAAACGCTCCTATGAAGTAAAACGTATCCTTTATTGCCTCGTGGAGGTCTGCCACCATGTGGAACTGAAAAATACTACCTGAAAACTCCTTACAAAAAATGTGATCGAACCCCGCTGAGCCTGGTGCCGGACAAACGTCTCTTTGGAGAAACACAGTCTCTTCCCGTAACCCTTACAGAGCCGAGGGGAAGAACCCACCTGACACTGATAGTGTTCACCGAGACTCCTGGTAAGGTCTCAAACCAGCTCCAGAGACACCTCCAGCATCCCTTCGCCCCCATAGCCTATGGGCGCCGGCTGCCCAGGAGCCCCGTTCGGTTCCATCCCGCCCCGGCCCGTCCTCCCTCCCCCGGCTCCACCGCGGGCCCCACCGCCGCCCTCACTTTTCTCCCGCCTCTCCTCCTCGGTCACCGTCTGGAAGCCGAAGTGCGTCTCCGGGCCGGCGGTGAAGCCCCGCACGGAGCCGCAGAGAGCCCGCAGAGCTCCGCCGCGGCGGGCGAGCAACGCCCGGCACGGGCACAGCCCCGCCGCCGCCATCTTGCAAGGGCACGACCTCCGCTCCCGCCCGCCGCCGCGGGGCCCCCGGGCTCCGCCAACCGCCGTACCGGGGCGGGGCGGGGGGCGGCTCCGCTCGGCCCCGGCCCCGGGGCACCCGGTGTTTGGGGCCCGCAGCCTGGAAGCCCATGGTGGGGAGATACCCCGCGGCTGTGCCGGTGTCACCGCGGCTTAAGCCGTCCCGGGGATACATGACAGAAGGAAAAAAACCAAACTAACCGAAAAAAGAAAACCAAACCCAACACAGCATATTTGAGTAATTTTGCAAATAATTCTCTCTAACCCCTTCAGATTTTTAATTTTGCAGTTTCCTGGCGAAAGTAAAGCCTGATGAGGATCAGGGGAAGGGTTAGCTTGCAGATACTGATGAAGCGAGGGGAGGAGCGAAAGGTCCTGTCTGACTCCTGTCAGGAACATTAGTACAAATAAGGGACCTTTTCTACTACTTTTGCTAAAGCTGTCCAGCTTATCACATAATTTGAATCATCCAGAAATTCTGTCAGCTCTGTAAATACAAGTTACTTCACCCTTTCCTGTGAGAGATGACATCACACCCGAGGAATTCCCCCCAGCACGAGTAGTTCTCCCTTGCCAAGAACTTCCTTCCGTGATGACACTTATTGGCCCCATCATCAGGCCCTACATGATTTTCTCATATCTTATCTGCAGAATTAAATATAACCTAGAAATTTGGGTTTTTTTCCCCTCTGTTTTCTTTGCAACAGGATGCCTTGCAAAGCACCATCATAGAATGGTTTGGGTTGGAAGGGACCCCAAAGATCATCGAGTTCCAACCCCCCCGCCCTGAACTTTCCCACTAGAGCAGGTTGCTCAAAGCCCCATCCAGCCTGGCCTTGAACCCCTCCAGGGATGGGGCACTCATGACTTCCCTGGGCAACCTGTTCCAGCGCCTCACCACCCTCACTGTAGAGAATTTCTCTCTAGTATCTAATCTAAATGTCTCCTCTTCCAATTTAAAACCATTGCCCCCGGTCTTGTTCCTCGTAAAGAGTCCCTCTCTGGCTCTTCTGTAGGCTCCCTTCAGACATTGATAGGCTGTTATAAGGTCTCCCCAGAGCCTTCTCTTCTCAAACACGTGTTGTTTGGGTTTGGTTTTGTTTTTTTCTTTTGCCTGTCTCAGCTACAGTGAGAGATGATCTTTGCCTACCAGAAAAGTGACCAGCCACATTCAGGCACCTCAGGCACGAGGAAAGCAGGGGAAGGCCGAGCAGAGGCTGCGCACTGCCAGAGAGCGCCCAGCCCAAGGCACACCCACAAACAGGGCGCCGAGGACGCGCCGTGCCCTGGGCCCGCCCCAGCAGAGGCCCTGCGGGGCCCAAGGCCGCCCTTGAGGCCTGCGCTCCGGCCAAGCGCGAGTTTCGGCCTCCATCACCACCGCCGCTCGTCGCTATGGGAACGGGCGCGGGGCATGCCGGTCTGAAACAAACTGCTGCAGTAAAATGCTACGAGAGCGCTGGATTCTGACCAATCAGCGCTCGGAGGGGTGGTGGCGGTGACCAATGGGCGGCGACCAGTGCGGAGGGGGCGGGGCTGGGGGCGCTTGGAGGCGACGGCGGCGCGGGCGGGTCGGTTAAACGAACGCGGCGGCGGAGCGAGCTGCGCGTACGCCTTTCTTTGCGCCCCGCCCGCTCCATTCCACCCAGGGCTGGTCCCGCAGCGCCCGCCAAAGTGGTGAGGGGAGCGGCGTGAGGGCCTGGGACGCTGGGGAGGCAGCTTCCGAGAGGGTCCGCGTCCCACTCGGCACTGGGAAAGCTGTAGATGTGCAACCTGTGCCCGGGCGCCCCAGCGGCGCCCCTGTGCCGGGGCCTTTCTCTAGTGGATGCCTGCGCTTTCCCCACACCCCTGCCAGCTGCAGGCCCTATGCTGGCTCCGAGCCTAGGGGGCTCTGGGCTTCGTTCGCCTCCCTCGGTGGGGAAGGGCCGTCGGGGTCAGTCGCTGGAGGGGTAGCGCCTCTCCGGGGCTGTGCCGAGCTGGAGCGGGGCTGGGAGCCAGCGGGCTTCGAGGACCTTCCACCGGTCGGTGCCCGTATCGCTCCAGGAGCTCCGTGTGAGCGGCCTCTGATCGTCACCGTTCCCCGGCACTGAGCCCAGGCTGTGTGCCTCTAGCCCCACTGGCCAAGTGCTGCCCAGCCCCGGGTGTGGGCAGAGTGTGGGCACCGGGACCAGGCTGTGAACGGCGGTACCTGGGCGAGCACCGGGCAGGTGGCTGCTCCCCCAACCTGGAATTCTTCTCTTCTTCACTCAATGCAGGCAATCATGAGTGACCGAAAGGCAGTGATCAAGAATGCGGACATGTCAGAGGAGATGCAGCAAGATGCTGTGGAGTGCGCAACTCAGGCCTTGGAGAAGTACAACATCGAGAAGGACATTGCTGCTCACATAAAGAAGGTAAAAGTTTGCTCGTAGCGTCCTCGTGAAATCTCTCTGCAGATGAGAAACCAAGCAGGGAGAATGCTGCTGGGCAAGTAGCTCTAGAGAAACAAGTTCTAGAGACACAAGATAATCGAGTCGGGCTTTTTCTGTAGGCTGGTGTCCTTATGTTCCTTTCCCCACCCTTTTCGTGGACTTTTCCAGGTCCTTCTCTTGCAGTACCTTCTGCTTAAGGCTTTCCTGCCACTGTCCCATTGTCCAGGTGAGCCGAGAGTGGCAGCTGCCTGTCCCTGTCCCTGATGGGCTGCTACAAACACAGGGGCTTTATTGAGCCCTCCTATGGTTTTCCTCCGGGAGAAAGCCTGTTTTACCTGTCCTTGGTTTCAATTTTATTGTACCTAATCTTGAGGATCTGTTTACGCTTCTGTCCCACTGGGGCAAAAATTGCAGGGAAAAGTAGCTTTCTGCAAGTCTATTGTAATCACATGTCCCCTTATTTAGGACCTAGGCCAAAAAACAAAACAATGACAAAAAAAAACCCTGAACTAAAAAGTAGACAACAGACCACAAAAAGAATCCTGGTGGCACTGATTCGATGTTGTTTGCAAAGTCTGTGTCACTATTTCTGCAGGATTAACAACATTGAACATGGGAAAGATCTAGTTCTGATTATATTTCCTGCTTCGTCAACCCAGGAGAATGGAGAAATCAAAGAGTGTCAATGAAAGTTAAACTGATCTGAGTGGAAGAGCTGTTTAAAAAGTAATTCAACTAAGCAGAATGATTGCTTCCACTAGAGGAATATTGGTTTGCTATGCCCACAATACAAAGAGGCATTTTTTTTCTTCCCCAGATGTAGGGAAGTATCTGTGGCAGTGGAAAAGAGGGTTTAGTCTAGTATTTTTCAGGTACTGTTTGTAGCAACCACTGGAAATTTGTAGAGGATTGTTTGAAACATGTAAAATGCAAATTCTTAGATGCGTTGATAGCACTGGTGTAACAGTGTGTGGCAGAGAATTTTCCACTTAGTCCTTTTATCCCTTTATTGCGGGTGAATAATGAAGTCTAAATTATGGCTTAATAATCTTTGTGGGTATAAAACTATCTGTGAAAGTTTTATTCAAGGGCTATAGTTTCAGAATTTTGGGAGGAGAAAGATTACTTTCCCCAAACAAAGGTAATGTTTGAAACTTAGTACTGCTGAGATAGGAAACACTGTGGATCTTTTTGGTGGATTTTTTTTTCTTTTGTCTGACTAAGCAGCAGGTGAACAATAAGATGTAAATAAGATAATCCTAGTACTTAAGAGCATCTGCTCTTTCTCTAATTGCCTCACTCGGAAAGTAATATCTGTTTAGAAGAGTTCTTAAGTTCTAGTGATCTGTTTTGCAGGAGTTTGACAAGAAATACAACCCCACTTGGCACTGCATCGTGGGAAGGAACTTTGGGAGCTACGTGACTCACGAGACCAAGCACTTCATCTACTTCTACCTCGGCCAAGTCGCAATTCTCCTTTTCAAGTCTGGTTAGAGCCACGGACTGTTACTGACACTCGCACCCGGTCACAGGGCTCTGCGCTGACTCCTCTGACTAGTTACTGCAGCCTTCCTGAGGACGCAGGCCTTGATCTTCAAGGGTGATGGCAGGGATTATGCTATAGCAGATGATGTTACAATGTGGCTATAAAAAGGAAAAATGCCAAAAAAAAAAAAAAGTCTTCCTTGTATTTATTTTTTTGTCAGAAGGCTGCTTCTTTGCCAGTACAGCTGTGGGAGCAGTTTTGCCTTTGAGAGTTTTATAGCCATCTACAGTATTGCCCAGTTACTGCTTGTGCTGTGTAAGTACTGACGGTGTTTAGTTTTCTGTTCCAAACCTCTTGTATTCTTCTGATTTTTTTTTTTTTTTAAATAATTTCCCCTCCTGTGTTGCTGGACGAGCTGCTCCAAACATGAGCTGTTTGTTTCTTTGCTGCTGCCCCTTGGAGAGCCGCTCTGGAAATAAAGGATGAGATCTGCCTCCCGCTGCCGGGTCGTTATTTCTGGCCGCTTTGTGCTGTCCGGGCGGGGCCCGGTGCGGGCCTGGCTGCCGGCGGTCAGCCCGAACCCTCCCTCCCTGCGGTCGGGTCGGGGCGGTGCGGGCTTCCCCGGGGACTACAACTCCCAGCGGTCTGTGCGGCGGGCGGGGACTACGGCTCCCGTGGTGCCCCGGGCCGGGCTCCATCCGGGTCCCGGCCACTGCTGTCAGCGGCTCGCCGCCATGATGGGGGTCGCTGTCAATTCTGTAACGCGGGGCGGTGGGACCTCCGCTGGCGGCCCGAGTTGTCCCTGTAGCTCCGGTGAGAAGGGCAGCAGCCGCGATCGGGAGATGGTGAGCCCGAGGGCAGCGGGAGGAGCGGCCCGGGGGCGGGCGGTTGCGGGGTCTGTGAGGGCCGGGCCTGCGGCGGCTCTGAGTGCTCCTCAGTGCTCGGTACAGACGTCCACGGGCCATTGGACGGCCCTGATGGAGGACACGGACGTGTCCGAGGAGATGCAGTGACTACTGTAGAGCCTGCCGTTTGGGCCAGTGGGAAATACAGTGCTGAAAGAGGAATTACGGCCCTTAGAGGGTAAATGTTGGGTTGTACCATCCCTTTGCTGAACGCTGTCTGCACCAGGAAACAAGCAGAGTGGGTGATGGTACGTCTTTGGGAAAGCCAATTCTGTGGACACAATTACATTGGACTTTTTCTGTGGGCTGGTGTCCTTGTGTTCTGCTTCCCATGTACCTTTCCTAGTATTTGTTTCACTATTTTTAATGGTTTTTTCACTGTCTCATTGTCTAGCAGAATAGAAGAGTGTTTCCAGGCCTTTCCCCATGTGGCTGATCAGCAGTAGCCCTTTGGAGTCAAATGTAACTTTCCTCTGAAGGGAATGCCTTTTTTTTTTTTCTTTCCACCTAGTCCATGACTTAAATTGTGTTCAAATTAGTCTTAAAGTTCTGTTCATAGTAATAGCTGTTCTGTTCTGTAATACCTGTGAGATATTAGGTAGCTGTCTCAAAAGTTGCAGGGAAAAGTAATTTTCTGCACATCATCTGTGTTCACATCTCCCTTTCTTTCATGTGTTGCACAATGCAAAAATCCCAAGTCTTGGAGCACTGTCGGTCTGGTGTCTACAGAATATCTGTGTTTATGCATGAAGAAGAATGGGTTTGCAAAGCATTTTGTTCTGATACACTTTCTACTTTGCATATTAGGGGAATAAAGAAATCTAAGGGTGCCAGAGGATGTTAAATCTTACGTGAATCTGAGCAGAAGACCTGTTTGAAAAGTCACTCAACTGAATGGTACAATTGCTTCTATTGGGACAGTCTTCCTTTCCTGTCACCCTAATAAAGCTATAAGTATCTTTATTTTTTCCACTTATAAGAACAACTTCCTATGTTAGAGAGAGAAGAGCATTCAAGCCACTCATATTTTTATTGAGTCTCCTAATTGGAGCCTGGGAAATTGCAGTGAGATCGTTTATCCAGGATTGTAATAACTGACCAGGAATGCTTGTGTGCTCTCGGGCAAAGTTTCCTCATTTGAGAGCTATGGGCTATGGCAGTATATAATCACAGGCAGAACGTTCAGCTTGTAGTAGAGCTGTAGATCTTGGCTTTTGAAATGTGTGGTTGGCTTCTGAGTAGGATGTGAGAACTTCATCACGTGACCTGATACCTCAGTGATGTAGTTTGAGAACACGATATGACTTTTTTGGAGGAAATTGCAGTTCCTGAGCTGCTGGAGTAAATGTTCCTCTATTCAAAATTGGTGAGACCTGCGGATGGTGGTTTGGAGTTGCTTGTGGGACTGCAATGATGGCAGCTTGATGCCTTCAGCTGTCCTGAGGAAGCAGAGCTTGGACTTCAGGATAACATCAGGGTTTCCTCTGGAGTGGTTGGTGGTTTTGTTGTGCTTAGGGGGGAAAAAAAAAACCAAACAAAAAACCCCATCAACATGCCACCTTGTATTTATTTTCTTTCCAAAATCGGTTTGTTTGCTAATAAAAATGTTCTGTGTGTTCTATGTTTAAGAGTTTTACAGCTATGTTCTCATTTTCTTTCATGGTACTTGGGTTCTTCCTCATGTCCCTGTGAGCAGTCTTTTCTCAAACCCAGGGTCCCTGAAGGCTCAGCTGGACACATGAGTTGCCCAAAGCTGCCCTGAGGAGCCCTGCTGCTGGGGTCATGTAGGAGTCACAGGAGGCAGCCCAGTTGCCCTGTGGCTGGCTGCCAGCGACCTGATGCCAGTGAGGTCCATGGCGGTAGAGGCGTGGAGCCTTGGAGATAAGCTCTGTGTCCGACGGCTGTGTCCACCGACCCAAGGCCCCGGAGCAGCTTCCTCAGTCTGGGTGCTCTCGGAGATCTCTGCCCGTTGGCGGTAGCAGGGAGTGCTCAGCCGGTCTACGTAAATCCATCGGTAAATTTGGGTTTGCCGGAGGGCATCGGGACGCCTTTTTAGCCCAGTCTCCTCCGCGTTGCCCTGCAGTGCCCTCGGTGCCGCCGCGGTTCCAGGCCGCGCTGCCCCAGTGTCTCCGGGCGAGGGACGCTGTCTGAGGCCCCGTCGCTATGGGAACGGGCGCGGGGCATGCTGGGCTGAGCGGGGACGCACCGTAAAAGCGTCCTGGCCAATGAGTGCCTGGGGGCCGGTGCCCCTGGCCAATGGCTGGCGGTTGTGCACAGGGGGCGGGGCTAGGAGGTCTGTGGCGTGGCCGCGGGTCGGCTATATAGACGCGGGAGGGGAGCGCGTTGCAGGTTTGCTCGGTACCGGTGTTGTGGTGCCTGCGGGACGGTGCAGCTCCCCTGGTGTGCGAGAGGAGCTTCGTGAAAAGCGGGGCCTCATGAGGCGGCCCTGGGGCCGGGCCTGCTGCATGTCCCCGCGGCCACCTCTGCCTGTCCCCGGGGAGAGGCCCGGGGGCTTTCGCTGAACCGGAGCAGGGCTGGGAGGCGGCAGGGTTCGAGGCCGCTCCGTGTGATCGGCTCTGCCATGCCTGTGCCACTGGCTCCACCGGCCAAGCACAGCCCAGCCCCAGGTCTGGGCACAGCGTGGGTCCCAAGGCTGGGCTGTGAACGGCAGTACCTGGGCAAGCACCGGGCAGGTGGCTGCTCCCCCAACCTGGAATTCTCCTCTTTGCTTGTTACAGGTCATGGGGGTGATCAGAGGGCTGTAATAAAGGATAGAGATACAGCAGGATGCTGTGGAGTGTGCCATTCAGTCTCCGGAGGAATGCAATGCAATGCAATGCTGAGTGTGATGTTGCAGCTCATTTAAAGAGGATAACTGTGCATAATGTGTTCCTCCTGAACACTCTATGAACTTAAAAAATTAAGCAAAAATGTTGGTGAGTAGTTCTAGAGAAGTAAGTTCTGTGAAATCCAGTCAGACTTTTTCTGTAGACTGGTGTCTATATTCCTTTCTATGCCCCTTATATGCACTTCTCGGGTTCTTTCTTCCCCTACTCTTTCACAATTCTGTCTATTTAAGTCCTTTGCTCTCCAAAGAAAAGACTTGAAATGCTAATTCTGAGTTCTTAGTCTCTTCTGCAGCAACGTGACAGGAAATATAATCCTACCTGGCAGTGTGCTGTGGGAAGGAATTTTCAGACTCACCAGACCTGTTATTTTTTTTCCTCGTCTGCCTGGGTTCTGTTATTGTTCTTCTCCTTAAGGATGCTTAAAGCCACGGAGTGTTTCTCAAACTCTCATCTCGTTATGCAGTTGTGTGCAAATGGCACGAAGCCTGGTGTCTTCAGCCTTCTTATGACAGGAGATCTTGGCCTTCTTATATCAATGACAGATTTTGCTAGCATGGGTGATGTTGTTATTGTAGTTAGGGGAAAATATTGGGGGAAGGGGAAACAAATAAAAAAGAGAGACTTCCTTGTATTTATTTTCTTTCCAGACAGCTGCTTTGCTAATAAAAGTTTATATTCTGCCTTTAAAAGTTTTATGGCTATGTAGTGGTTTTTTTTTTTTTTCTCCCTAGTATTGCTCATGCTATTCATCTCCCTGTAAATGTGGATTTTGTAGAAAGTTTCTTTTCTCAAATCTGGAACATCGAAACATTGTGGGTAACCAGCCTCGTAATTTAGTTGATAATTCTAAGAATAATAGACCTAAATAGAGAAGAAAGGGGAGTTAAAATAAGGCCTTTTTTGAGGCTTTGCCTAAAATATTATTTATTAGCTCTGCCTTTTTGCTTTCCACCACTATGTTTTTTATTAAGAAGCCTGGGAACTGCTCTCCCAGTGAACTCGAAGCTGTCATCCCTAAAATAACAGAAGAGGGATCAGCAGATGCATTCAAAATCTCCAGGTGTTACTTTAAGGGTTAATTAAAATGCCTTTAGAATATCTGTTGCCTTTGGGTTGTGGGGTTTTTTTTAGTTTTGCTTTGGTTTGTTTTGTTGTTTTTTTTTTTTTTCTTGAAGGAAAAGTTTAAAAGTATCCCGTTATTTCTGGCCGCTTGGCCCTGTCGGGGCCCCAGTCCCGGGGACTACAACTCCCAGCGGTCTGTGCGGCGGGCGGGGACTACGGCTCCCGTGGTGCCCCGGGCCGGGCTCCATCCGGGTCCCGGCCACTGCTGTCGGCGGCTCGTCGCCATTACGGGGCAGCGGCGGCCGAGCCGGGGCCGGGGCGGCGCCGAGGAGCCGGTGGGTGCCTGGGTGGCGCCGACCACTCGGGCGGCAGGCAGCGCCGGGCCCCGCGGGGCTCCCTTAGCGACTCCCTCCCTCCTCGTCCGGAGCCCCGCAGGCCCGGCCCGGCCTCCTGCGGCCCTACCCCGGTTCGAGCGGAGCAGCGAGAAGATGTCGCCATGAAGGAGGCCGAGTCCGCGCTGCGCCGCCCCCGCCGGTCGCCCCCGCGGGCCATGAGCCTGGGCCCCCGCAGGCTCCTCCAGCGCCCGTCCTGCCCCCCCGCCCAGGGCCGCCGCTCGCCCGCCGGGGCGCCCGTTGATGCTGCAGAGTCCGCCCGGTCCGACCCCCGCCTCAGCCTCCGCCATGGACAAGAGCAGCCCCTGCGGCTCCGGTGCGCCCGGTTCCTCGGCCGGCGGCAAAGGGCAGCAGCCGCGGTCCGCCTCGGCCGGGCCCGCCGCGGGGGAGTCTAAGCCCAAAGGCGGTAAGAGCGAGTTCTAACCGCGGACCGTGAGTCCCGGGGGGGTGGAGGGGAGGGTTCAGGCCGGTAGCGGTGGCCCCTCGGCGGCCTCTGGGTAGGAGGAAGGAGCGGGGTAATCGTGGGGGCCGGGGCGGGGGTCGCAGTGAAGCTGAACTGCTCCGGGTCGGGCTGTTTGTCTCTCGGCGGGGCTTAATGGGCTTGGTTTCAGGTCACGGCTTGTTTTTGCTTTCTTTTTCCTTCCTCTTCCGGCTTTGTTGCCTGTTGGACGAGCTGTGGTTCCTGCTCCCTCCTGCCTTTAAGGATTAACGCTGTATCTCTATTAGCATTGGAATAATCAGATTGAGAGCTAAAGCTTTAGGCTTATAGTAAGAATATATGTTTGCCAGGACCTATTAAGAGAACCATTAACTTTATTCCGTACTGGAGTGCACTTCTAAGTCTTGCCTGAGGAGGTTTGGTATCGATAGAGTTCCCCTTACCGGTTGTGTTCCAGTAAACTGCTTCAGAGCAGCTCAGAGTTTGTTAAATGTTGTTTGCCCATCTGGTGCTTAAAGCCAAGCCTTACAGCTCTGATTGCAAACAGACAGTTTTGCTGACAGAGCACTTCATGAGGAAGTGAACATTATGGTTCCTGTCATCTGTCTTTTCAAGGTAAGACCCGAGCTGCCTCTGGTTCTCTAAAGCTGTTTGGGAATAGAGTGTTTCTGGCAACATTGCATACTTTTTCTTTTCTAAAACCTAGAAACGGGGCAGTAGTGATTAAAGTTAGTGGTTTTAGTCCAAGAAGTACATGTGAGAAGAGTGTCAACAGGTTGCTGCAACACCACCACTCAACTAATTTCCTTCCTCCTCAGTCGTTTGTTCAAATCTATTACTTCAGGTCTCTGAAGGCAGCAGTGTATTCTGAGGGATTAACAAAATGAGTTTATGGGAGGTGTTGACTCCTTCTTGGAACTTCTAAACACCCTGGGATCCCCTGCTCTTCGCCTTTTTTAACTGATCTTCCCCAGGACAGACTGACGTGGGAGTTGGCTTGCCTGCAGCTCCCCAGGTTGTGGTGTAACCATTCTAGTTAAGTTTTAACTTCGGATTCAAACACATGAAAAGGCTTTTTAGAATGAACTTTTCAGGCAGTCATTTCTGGAAGAGCTCCTAACTGTTACACAAAGGGTTTCTTTTTTTGCATCAGCAACAGGATTTGGTGTGAGGGTCTTATTATCCCTGGCTACTGTTGTTATTTTTCAGTCACCTATTTAATTTTTTCCCCTGTAATGAACAGACCAATGTAAGCAGAGGGTTTTATGTGTTGGGTATGCAACAAGAGTTTTAGAACCAGGTCTTTGGCTTCTGATGGAATAACAAAGTATAGAAACTTTTCTGCCATGTGTGGCAAGAGGTGGTGTGAAAGGGCAGCAGACAAGAGGTTTTCCTGTTGAGGAGAACTGGTATTTGTCTCACCAAGAGGTACCTCAACCCTACAGCTTCTTGTTGTAGTGTGGTGTGTTGCTGTAGGGAGGGTTGTTCACAGAATATAAGCATCTTTCAGTAAAGATTTTAGGTGGCCTGGCCTGTCCCGTGGCTGGTATGCCTTTAAGTAGAAGAAGCAGTATCTGGGGTGAAGGAGGAAATAAAATGCCTGTCATTCCAAGACAAAATAAGCGTTAAGTAATCTTTGTGGAATGCCACTTTTTACAGTCTTGAAACAATGTCACAGTAGCAGACGAGCAATGAGGGGAGAAATCCTGATGTACCATACTCTTCTACTCCAATACAGTAGACTAACTTGTAATTAAAAACAAAACCAACTTTTTCTAAGACCTTTTTTTTAATAAAAGAGAAGAAAAATTTGTCTTGACGTAATTTCACATGGAAGATGCTTGTTTCTTAATGCCAGTGGCGGGCAAAGGAACATGGAATGAGTTGCTTCATCAAAGAGGCCTGGCAAAATTAGTTTATTTTAGAAGAACCAGATGTATATTTGGGAATATCTTAACTAGAAGTACTGAAAACTAAAATGAGAAGATTCCATTCATCGTATAATAGCAAACAACTGCAGGATGAGCATACAGGACACAGCTCTGTTAGATCGTGGCTGCGTTTTGGTAGCTGTTGCACACAAGACACTGTCATGTCACCATATGGGATTTTTTTTTTTCTTGATTTCCTTATCTTTCTGTGTGTAGCTGATGTGGTCCACCTGATTTTTCTCCAGTTTTAGGAAAGGTATAAGAGGTATTCTGAAAACCTTGTGTCTCCTTTGAAAAGGAAAGTATTCTTGATGGACCACAGACTCTTCCCCCAAAAGTTGCATAAGTGACTTTGCACTGATGGTCACTGGATTTGAGTCTAGTCAAGTTCTTGCCATTTAGATGCTTTTCATAATTACCTCCTGTGATCAAGTCCAGCTGAAGAAATGAAGAAGTGGACATTCACAAAACCTTGCAGAGCTTCTGCTTCTGTTTCTCTTGCAGCACAGCTTGAAATGGGCTAAATAGGATACTGTAAGCTCTTGTGGAAGTTGGATTCCAACTATCTTTCAAACTTAGCCTTGGAAACTAAATTAAACTCCAGATTTTCCAACCGAAAAGGTTTTTTTTGGGTTAGATTAGTGTGCCAACAGGAGTCATGTCCTATCAGGTGGAATAAAGAAGCGAAGGGAAAGTAGGCTTGTTAGGTTTCTCTGCAGTCCTCAAGGCCTGATGGACAACATCAGTTCTTGCAAACTGGGTGTTATTATGGTGTGAGCTTACCTGGGGTGTGTGACTGCTCCGTCACCTCTTGCTCACTGGGATGTTTGCTGTAGCAGGGGGAGTAGCTTCAGTGTGTTTTCATGAAGTCACCCTGGGGCTTAGTGTGAGCCACCACCCAAACCCCTTATGCAACATGGTTGACTTCAGCACGGCTCTGCTGAAAAGAAGAGGCAAACAAAGATGGAAGGAAACCGCAGTCCTCACCCCAGCAGCAAACCACTGTGTCACCTAGAGCTGCTTTCAGTCCTGTGTACTTGATCTCTTCTCTTTGGGTCTTTGGAAGCAGAAGTCCTCTGAAGTAATGTGGTATCCAGCAGGAGAAAGCACAGATGTCAGGGTTTGCTTCAGAAGGCAGAAACAGCTTGCTTGCTAGTTTTATGAAATTATATAGATGGTATTTTTTCTTTAAGTCTTTGTTCTCTTGGAGTGTGAATGGGTGGATTATAGGTTAGATTTTGGGTGACTGGCAAAAGGACCAGTTGAGGAGCTGAGTGAAGAGCAAGCACCTCATCAGTGCTCTTGCTCATTCCAAATTTGCCAAGGAAAGAAGGAAAAAAGACACTCCTGCATTCAAACCTATGCTGCTTAAAACTGGGATCTGACCAGAGAGGATAACAGTGAGAATCTTCCACTTTTCTCCATGTGTGAGTGCAGATATCCCTGTCCTGCCCTGCGTTTCCTGGGAGTGCAAGAAGGGGTGATGCAAAGCAGAGAGCTGCCTGGCACTGGCATGCTGGAAAGGTTGTGAGGAACGGCACTGCTTACATTAGGGGTGGGAGAAAAAGTGTTCCAGTTTACAAATGCATACTCCAAACTCTTGGTTGCCAGTGGACTGATTTAACGTCTACTCTGATGGACCAGAATCCTTACGTGGGTAATTCTTGGCAGGGAGGCTCGCAAGCAGTAACATCAGGTTTGAAGCCTTTTTAGAATGTCGTGTAAGGCCCTTTCTAAAAATAGCCTCGGGTGGAGAGGACGTTTCTGTAGAACGTGAGAGTCATTATAGTGACTTCCAAAAGCTTTTGAGTTGGTCTGAAAGGACTTGCAGCATGACAGGAATGTGTATAAACCAGCTGACTGAGAAATTTGATGGTGACTAACTTGATTAAAACTCTGAAGTGGTAGGAAATTCTTCTGTCATCTGCAGGTACAGGCTGTTCCTGGCCCTTGTAAAGACCCGCTTTAGGCTGAACTTCTCGAGCTGTTTCTTTTCCCTCAGTTGGTGATTGCAGAGAAACTGCAAAGTTGCTGTAGACACAATAGGCATATGTCTCTTTAGCATGTTCACTGAAATTGCAGATTTAAGAGGGTGATTTAGTTCTAAACTGACAGGCTCTGCTCCTGAATAACTGACGTAGTACTCCAAACCGCTTCAAAATGACAATTTTTTACCAGAGACTCAGTGGTGTTGATTTCAGTCTCTTTCCTACAAACACTTTCAAAAAAGTCTATCTAAATAATCATTAGGCCAGACCTGGTCACACCCTCGGTACTTGGCAGCTTCTGGTGTGGTTTTTTTCCCTGATAACACTCAACCCATGTCTTTAGCCTGATGAGCGTTACAGCTCTGCGAGCTCTGCAGGCCTGTGTTTGGGTTACACGTCGGTGGGTCTGACAGAGTTGGTTCAATTCTGAATTAAAGGCATCAGCCTTTTGAATAGCAGAGTAAACGACCAGTTCTGGCAATGAAGTTTGTCTGCAAAATGTCTCTGTCACATCATGTGAAAGTAATGATGGTGTCTTTTTACTTCTATAGCTGTAGGTGCGGGCAAAGGCTCAAGTCTGCCGTGTGTGAGAAACAGCACATCACCACAAAGCCCAGTCAAGCCACTTTTATTACTTAAAAAGACATCAGATCCTCAGTGATGTGCAGTAACAGACCTCCCAGTCCACTGCCCCTCTCTTTTGAGGGGTCCAGGTGGGAGAGAAAACTAAAAATAACAGAAAAGTAAAAGTTGGTGGGAATGATTCAATTCCAGCTGTTTCAAATGCTTGGGTAGATTGGAATCGGAGCTGGGGAAGGGGAAAACAAAAGGCACAGGTAATGAAAACAGGCCATATGAGTAACGTGATCCTGAATCACAGCGGTGTGTTTGCCTACCAGGTAAGATTTACAGTAAGGGGTGTGTGAAAAGGCAAACTGGTAGGCTTTTATAAACTGGATCTAGATATTGTAGGAGGTGTAACTGTTTGTGTAACGCTTAGCGAGTATCCAGAGTGACTCTGGGGCTGGCTGGTGTGGAGAGATATCTAGCTGGGCCTGTGGAGTTCTGCTTCCAAGCCTATCAACATCCTTCTACAAATAACATTCAGGTGGAAGAGTGGTGGATTTGGTGCCAGGTTTGTTGTGTCATTGGGGCAACTCCAGTCTTGTCTTAAGACTATTAGAAATACCTTTGTAGTATGAATTTTCTGTTAGTCATAACAAAGCAGCTGGTTAGACCCAGGAGACCACTTTCAGGACTGATTTTTCTGCTCTTGTGAGGTTTATTTCTGTGGTATTTTGCTTTGTGCTTCACCTCTGTGCCCTGTGTTAGGGTCAGTGGTGCATGTAGTGTGCTTTTGGGCAAACAGGTCTCGTTGCAGAGGCTGGTGGACTTAGTACTTAGATATTAGGTATGTGTCCTGCAAGGCCAAAGCACTGAGCTTGTGCTTTGAGATCGATTAGCGTTTGTTGGCCTTGTGAAAGAAAAGGGTATTTTAAAATTAGATCTGTTTAGGTCTTCTAAGTGTAGAGGGCAGAATGGAGCTAAGACAGGGAATGGGGTCTTGCAATGTGGGAGGCTTCAAGACAAATGCAGGCAGCAGTGTATTTATATAAGGGAACGAAATATGAGAAATTGTGTGCTTTCAGAAAATTGAATGAAAAAATGAAGTAATTGTTGTCATTTTTGTAATGGGGCATGAAGATGTGGTGTTGGTGTTTATCATTCATGTACTAGGCAACATGCTAACGTCTGGTGATGGCAATTCCAAATCTGGATGAAGAAAATTCAACCATTCTAATAAAAGATAAAGCCCAGCAAATGCATCCTTTTATGCTCTTTGGCCAGTTCTTTGGGCAGTGGTAGGAATTAAATGGTTTTGGTTGCTGGGGGAAATTTGATGTCCCAATAAAGACCAGGCTTTTAACCAGGGGCCGAGGTGGACACCTCTGTCTGAGGAGCAGTATGTGTGGGCAACTCTGAGGCTGCTGATCTGATTCTTGTTTCTTTTATTTTTTTTTTTTTTCTTTCAGATGGAAAGAATGCGAGTGGATCCAAACAGCGTTATAATCGTAAAAGAGAAACTTCATATTCAAAAAATGAGAACTTTTCCAGTCAGTCCCGTCGCTCCAATTCACAGAAAAGCAAAGCTTTTAACAAGATGCCCCCTCAAAGGGGAGGTAGCGGCGGAAGTGGCAAACTTTTTAGCTCTAGTAATGGTGGAAGACGAGATGAGGTGAGAATTGTAATGCCGTGCCTCCAAGGCCTTCTTTCTTGGGACGAGAGGATCGCTCTGACCTGCCTAGATAGGTCTCCTGTGTTCAGCTCCGGGGCTGGGAAGGGGAAGAGCGATAAGAGGTGCTAACATCGTTGAGATGCCAGAGCGAGTGTGAGCCGAACAACTTGGCAACAACAGAAGAGGAGTGCTCTCTGCTCTGAGAGGCTTGCAATAAAAAATGCCATCTGAGGAATGGGTACCTAGACAGGCCATGTATATATCTCATGAAACAGAGGTCTTTCTTGAAAATATCTAGTGATAATGATTTCTAGCTTTTAAGCCTGAGGTGATTGTGTCCGACCACTTCAGTGCACAACTTTGCATGTTCTAGTGGTATTGGGAAAGCAATCATTTTAGCCTTGGTGACATCAAGATGGAGTAAAGCCAGACAGAGGCTTTTGTGCTGATGTGGGTCCAAATGCCTGTAGACTGTTCATGGGTTTTCATTCATGGTCTGATTTTTCAGTTTTAGTGGATGAGCAACGCTGCTCGCTTAAGTTGCTGATTGTCAAAACTCCCCTGCTCTCTGAATTCTCATTATATGAAAACTAACCAAAACAAGTACAACCTGTGCAAGTAGTAATCAGACTTGTGTTACTTTCCATTTAAAAGAATATTGTCAGGATTTGAACAACTTTCTTCTGTTATTAACCTGGACTACTAGGTTTTGCCAGCTTTTACTTGTTCCTTGTGTCGGTTGTTTTTATGCTCCTCTCCTTTTGAACAGTGTGGGGTAAGACCACTCAGTCCCAACTTTCGGGTTCTCATGCGCTTTTAACGCTGCACTGCTTGATTTGCAGAAGGTGAGTGAGTGGATGCTGCGTGTTCTGTCTGTAATCACTGATGGGGCTGGGGTGTCAACTCGTACTGATGCCTGATTTTGCAGTCAATTCTAGCAAGTTCTAACCAATGCTGTTGTCTCTTAGGTAGCAGAGGCTCAGCGGGCAGAGTTCAGCCCTGCCCAGTTCTCTGGTCCCAAGAAGATTAATCTGAACCACTTACTGAACTTCACTTTTGAACCCCGTGGCCAAGCAGGCCATTTTGATGGGAATGGACATGGCAACTGGGGGAAAAGGAACAAGTGGGGACATAAGCCTTTCAACAAGGAGCTCTTCCTACAGGCCAAGTGAGTGGAAGACTGGCAGGGCTCTTCTACAGAGACACTGAGCTCTAAGGGATGGTCAGCCAGGGTTGACTACTTGTATTGCCTTTTCCAGGGTGAAGTTACCTCTCCATAGTGTTTTTAGTGGTAAAGACTACACTTGAAAGAGATGAAAATGTATCAAGTTGTCGTCTTTACCTATTTATAAGGGATCTACTGGAGTGAGTCCTTTAGATACAAACCAGCTAGTCCCCTGCTGTAATTTTCTAGCATCACTTGTGGAATGTGACAATCCATTAGGAAGCCCTGTGTAGTTGCTTTATGGGAGACTTGTTTTTTCAAAAAAAAAAAGTATGTTGAGATGGTAGGGGTAACACTTGCTGGATGAAAGCTAATCTGAATTAGTAAGTTTCAGAAGCAATTGGCCTTATGCCTTATGTTCCTAAATAGCTGGTTATTTCACAGGCCCTGAGCTATGTAGTATAACCCAAATGATGATCAGTATAGTAATCCAGTAGCAGAATTGCTTTTGATTGGAAATGGTCGCTTTCACTGGAATTTGAAGTGTGTTCAGGACTTCCTGTGTCTGATCACATTAAAGATAACAAAACCTATTTTCAGCATTGATGCTTCTGACTTTTCCCTATTGTTTTGTGGCTTATGGTAGGGAAGTCTATTTGCAGGAACACCAGTAGTTCTAGTTTTTGTGAGCATATTTTTTTCCACTTGTGGATTCCCTGTTTTTTAATAGACCCCCAATGGAGCTGGCTGTTTCTTACATGTTTCTGGAAACCCACTCTGCCTGGCTCATTCTGTACTGAGTATGTGATGTGTCTAACTGAAATTACACACACCTGTATTCTGGAAATCTGGTTGTGAATTGAATGAACTCTTTTGGGGTTTGTTGGTAGAAATTACTGACAGCATTCAGCAGTTTTCTGATGGACAAAGAAGAAGCTCAGAGAATCCTGTAGAATAGTTCTCAAAGAATTTTTAGAA
Source organism: Scolopax mira (assembly GCA_004320125.1). Lineage (NCBI taxonomy): Eukaryota > Metazoa > Chordata > Aves > Charadriiformes > Scolopacidae > Scolopax > Scolopax mira. Next base: position 42,411 of record BJBW01003797.1, read on the forward strand.
ACAACTGAGTGGATCATCTGTTTCTTTGCCTTTCCCCAGCTGCCAGTTTGTTGTCTCTGAAGAACAGGACTACACAGTCCACTTTGCTGATCCAGATACCTTGGTCAACTGGGACTTTGTGGAGCAAGTGGTCAGTTTTGATGGGCTAGATTTTTTTTTCTTCTTCTTAAGAAGCTCAACCTGTCTTTAACTGCCTTTTTATCTCTGTGATGTTACGTAAAACTCAGCTGTTTTTGAGTTGAGGCACTCCCACAACACTGGGAAAGATCTGTCATGGAATATATTATGAAATACTTTCATGACAGGAAAAGAGAAGTGCTAAAATCTATTAGGAAAATTAGCAGCTTCTTCTTGCTTTCGCAGATGGGAGCTCATCAAAAATAGTATCTGACATTCTGTAGACAGAGTCCTTGTGATTGAGATATTAACAGAAAACTTGGGCACGAGTCCATGGAAGAGGACTAGAGTGTAGAATTGTTCAGTGCAGAGGTGGCCCATCTTGCCTAGCAACAACATGGAAAATCTCATGAGAATTGTGGTCAGAACTTTGGGTTGCCTCAAACAGAAACTTATTATCTGCCAAGACTAGTCTTGGTGTATGGTGCAGCTGGAGAGGAGGTAGGCTTACTGTTAGCCAGTGATACAAGAGAGCTGAAAAATCGAGGTGCTTGCGTGACAGTTATGTCTCTGCAACATACAGATGCTAATACAGTGTCTGACTAAACTAGCATGCTCATGGAAATAGGTAAGTTCAGTTTCACAGTTAAACAGGGCTGCACAAGTCTGCTTGTGTAAGTGAGGTGACAGCTTGTTTGCTGCCTTCTCAGCGTCTGAATTCGGATGAAGATGCTGCTGACTCTTGCAGATGATGAATACGTGAGAGGAAGCATAAGAAGAGTGACTTTTTAAATGTCGTTAGAGTAGAAATACCAGATGGGCATGCATTCTGAAGGTGTTACTTAGTTTACAGTGCACTTAATTTGGTAAATAAGCAGAGCCTAAAGAGCTGGAAGATTAATAGTTAGAGTAGATGTTAGAGGTGGCTTATTCTGTAGCACAGAAACTGATTTCCAAGTCTAAAACTTGTACTATTCTTCTCATGTGCCATTTCAGCGAATTTGTAGCCATGAAGTGCCCTCTTGCCCAATATGTCTCTACCCACCAACTGCAGCAAAGATCACCCGCTGTGGGCATATCTTTTGTTGGGCATGTATCCTTCACTATCTGTCCTTGAGTGAAAAGACCTGGAGTAAATGCCCTATTTGTTATGGCTCTGTTCACAAGAAGGATCTCAAGAGGTGAGACGATATTTATTAAATGATGTATCTTTATGAAAATGTTATTTTTACCCTACTAACCTCCTCCTTACATTGCAGTGTCGTTGCTATGGAAACACGTCAATATGCAATTGGTGATACCATTACCATGCAACTTATGAGAAGAGAGAAAGGTGTTCTGATAGCACTGCCCAAGTCCCAGTGGATGAACATGGTGCAGCCTGTTTATGTCAGAGGTGAGTGTGTCTAAGTACTGGTGGTTGGCATCCCACTTCTAACTGGGATCTGGGACTTCCATAGAGAGGATTTACCATAGCAATGCCATGCTGTCACCTTAAAATAGACCAAACTACAAAATATGGTTTAGCAGCTGAAAACCTTCATGACCACATATTACTAATAAGCTTTCTACCCACGCTTTGTTTTTTATAAGGCTTTAACTTGTGTGCTGTCTCCCTTCAAACTACTGCACTGCAGCTCCTGCCTTCTCAGTCATTAGTGTTAGTTTGATGTGAGTTTTGTATCATAGAGTCATTGGTGGGACTCTTGCTGTTTTTGTTGGCTCTGCAGTGTCTTTAACGTTTTTCCCTCTTGGCTCTTTATACAGCTTAGCAAAAATAACTGTCTCTGTCTTAACTATTTCAAGGATGTAATCTTCTACATTTGTAATCTTCTTTGTTTTCATCATCGTCATTTATCAACTAAAATTTGAGAATGATGCAGGAAAATAATTAAAATTATTTCAAACCTTTTCCAAACATCTGTTGCCTTACTTCTTCAGTTTTCTTTAGTTAAGTAATGTGACTAACACATCGTCATCTTATCTGTTGGTATGACAAAAATTTTGTGACTTAAAGAAGTAATTTTGTGGGCTGTATTGGCTCACTTCATTTTGCAGTCACATTTGTGAAAAAGCTTCAGAGAAACAGTGGTCCAAACTGGTGCCTCTGTGTGTGGATATTAATGATTTGGTGCTTCTTCTGTTCAGATGACCAGCACAGTCAGTATTCAAAGCTGCTTCTGGCATCCAGGGAGCAGGTCTTGCAGCTGGTGATTCTGGAGGAGAAAGCGGCATTACTGAAACAGTATGAGGAAGAAAAACACACCCCAGAGGCTTGCTTTATTGAGGCGGCTATCCAGGAATTGAAGGTGAGAACCTCTGTAGAGTAACTTTGTTTTTGAGAGTCTGCTGAGCATCTGTGTTCTGCTGCAGAAGTGGTCATGCGTGATTATTCTGGTCTCCATGATGTACATACTAGCAGGGTTTGCTGCTAGAAGAGCATTATAAATCTTGGAGGAGGCCTCTGGACCCCAGGTATCTGGAGTGATGTTGAAGGTAACAGAACAGAACACTTTTTACTGAACAGTTCCATAAATGTAAAGGAGTTCTACTTTCAAAGGAAGGTGTGTTTCCCTTTTAGCTCCAGGAATTTCTGGGATAGCTTCTGTTGGGCAGGTATGAGCAAAGCTGTAGAATATTCCTTTTTAAAACCTTTTGGCATCCTACAATGGGTTTGCTTTCTAGTAACAAGAAGGAGAGGACCTTTCTTCAAGGGTCATTCTTTGTCACAGATGAATTATAGATCTATGAAGACCTGAAGTATAGGACAAGGCTAAACATAACTGTGGTGATAGTCTCCTGGCTTAAATAGGAAATTGAAACTTGTTGTCTTTGGATGACCTGTAGGAGCGAGAAATGGCACTTTCTGCTGACCAGGACAAAAACAGTGGCATTGCTGGGATCAGTGCAGCTATGGAAGAATTGGTCCTAGAAAGCTCCAAGGCTGTGGAGCCTGCAGTTTCCCAAGAGAAAAAGGTGGGTGAACAACTCTGTTCTGACAGATCTGGTTAATACTCTAATTCTGCCATTCTACACTGCAGTGTGTGGTGAACAAGTGCCAAAGATTTGTGCAGAGATGATAATATTTTGAAGGCAGTGATATGGTACTAACTGTATACTCTCTGCTGTGATAGTGTGGTGTGGAATATCTCTCTGCATTTGATGAGGAGCTTGTGGAGCCTTGCTCTGATCTGGCAAGTTCCTTTTCGCCTCCTGTGGAAGCAGAAGAGGTAGTGCTGGATGAAGAGGAGGTACCTGAAGTGGACACTGTAGGGGAACCTGATAAGAACACTACAGAAGAACCAAATCCAGCTGAAACAAACTGCCAAGAATCTAAAGATACAATTAGCAGTGGACATCTTAGCAACTCTCCTTTTTACTATTTCTATCAAGGTCAGTGTAATGAAATCTTGGAATTATGGGGGCAGAGATGCCATATTTGGGGTCCTCTTGAGAAAGATGTTTGTCAGTTCATTTGGTGCAGCTGGCCCCTTTGAAATGAAAGTCCCACAGAAATTCAGAAGAGAGCTTTAATTTTATTACTGGAGAATGTACTGGGGTGGGGAGAAGGGTATTGAAAATTAACAGGCAAAGAACAAGTGATGATACCTTATCTTATAGCGGAGGATGGACAGTGTATGTATCTCCACCCTGTGAACGTTCGATGTCTTGTTCGTGAATACGGCAGCTTGGAGAAGAGTCCAGAGAAGATAACTGCAGCTGTAGTGGAGATAACTGGCTACTCAATGACAGAGGTATTTATTTTATCTTCTTATTAGTTAAGGCCGTTGTTTTAGCAGATTGATCATTGTAGCTGACAGATGAGACTTGTTTCTCCTCAGTAATAAGAAATAATAACTATGAATGGGTAGTCATGCTTATCTGTGAAGGGCATATCTGTAAAGTGCAGTACCATATGTTTCTGATAAGTAGACTGCAGTCTAGCTTTTTTCTAGAAGGTAGAAAATTCTAGGAGTAAGAGAATCAGTAAGTGAGCTGGAGTAACCGCATCCAAATCTGATCATAATGTAGTTGGTGGAGATTTTGTTTTCTGGCCCAGGGCATCCTTCATGTGTTTGTAGTTTATAAAGTGATTATTGTGTCACTGCTGCTGTTTTTTCCCATTTGATTTGATGAATAGTGGGTGTTCTAGCTCCATGAGCCTCTAAACCTTGTTGTGATGATCTATCTACTCTTTCTTTATCAGGATATAAGACAGCGTCATCGCTACCTTTGTCACTTGCCCCTCACCTGTGAGTTCAGCATTTGTGAACTGGCTCTGAAGCCACCCATCGTCTCTAAGGAGACTTTAGAGTTGTTTTCAGGTTGGTGCTATCTTTCTTGGAGGCTCTGTCATATGTCTGTGAGGATGAAGGGGAAGTTGTTCTTATCCCTTAATGGCAGAGAAAAAGAACATTCATAGCAGCTTTACTCCTCTTGCACCAACTGTCTGATAACTACTAGACAGAACAACCCCAGTTCACTGTTTTATAGACAACAGTTTTACAAAGAATGAAAAAGCCTGACTGCTTGGAAGAGCATATGTTGTTTGTAAGCATATTTTGTAACTAATGTGTTATAACTGAATACGTTGTTCTCAAAATTGACGAAAACATTGCCAAAATATTGGTGTGGTTTTCTTGATATCCAATGCTGTGCATTGCTCCTAGATGACCTTGAAAAGAGGAAACGTCTACGGCAGAAGAAAGCTCGTGATGAACGACGTCGTGAACGCAGGATTGAGATAGAAGAAAACAAGAAACAGGGCAAATGTAAGTAGTGATTGAGTATAACTGGTGGATTTCAAGTCATCTTTGGTTGCTGAGCTGATTTTCTTGAGCTATAGGATGAACTCTAAGGCTTTTAGTTTGTAGAGTGTACTTAGAAGAAGATTACAAGGTATTAGAAACAACGTCTGTAGAGCAAAAAATATAAGCTGTTTTAGTCAGGATGTAAATGATGTGTAATTCCTTCATACTTGCTCATTACGGGAGAGACAGAGGGTATTCAAGGGCACAGCTGTCTCCATGGTGTACACAGCTCTCAGAAATCTTGGTTTCTGTTTTTATAGTAATCATTATATGGAGTGAAAAGTGAAGAAGGGAAAAAAATGCCTAGGAGCTGCTTCCATCTAGCAGCAGGGCTTGTACTGGTCTTTAAAATAGAGGGTGGAAAGAGCATTGAGTTAGCACCTCCTAGACTCATAAAATAACTTGCATATTGACAGTTCTTCCCAACATTGTGTAGTGCTCTAATTTAAAACCTCTTTCTAGATCCAGAGGTCCATATTGCTTTAGAGAATCTGCAGCAGTTCCCTGCTTTTACTTCTTGCCCCGGAGAAACCATCACTGATCATCAGAACTTCTGTCTGTCTCTTGGCAGAAGCCCTGTGTTTCAGACAGGTGAGCATCTGGAAAAACACATCACATCTAGTTCTTGATCGTTCTTTTGGGATCTACTGCTCAGGTCATCATGCTAAACTTCCTTAATACTGGTCAAATACTGCATCTTCCCTAGATTGCCTTTGAGATCATACACTAAAGGCTGACACAGCTAAGAAACATTCTGGTCCTTTGTCTGCTTTACTGCCTCTACTTCAGTCACAATATGAGATCTGCCCTGTAATTGCCCCAACTTTTAAATCCTTGCTAAGGCAGAAGTAAAAGGAAAAAATTCCCCAAAAGGGGAAGAAAAGTGTGTACCAGAAAAACACTACTAGCATTTTTTTCTTTCTACCCTCTCTGTCTTCCCCACCACGTTCTACTCAAGTCAAATGTAGTTGATGAGTACTCAGTTAAGTTGTTGTCCAGTGATGGTTTACCAAATGTCTTTATCTTGCAGTTCATAAAAAATATTAAACAGAAACTATTCTTAAATGTTTTTAAAAAACCAAACAAGTCTCCCCACCCCAACCAAAACAAAAAACCCACAAAACACCCCAAAATAAGGGATCAGCTCCCCCCAAAACCAACCCAATCGTCCTTAAACAAAAAGATTGAGGAAATTTGGAAGGTCCCACGGAGTGACTAATGGATGGAGTTGATGAGATTAAAATGATTAATTGCATAAGATAATAAAACTTTATTTCTATTTCATCCTGATAAGCAGCATAATGAGTGCCTTTGCCAAATGCAACTGGCTTTAATTATCTGCTGCTTTCTCCGTAGAGTCTATTCCAACTCCTCTGTCACCTGCTGCCAGCCAGGTCAGCCCATTGCTCAGTGGCAGTTTGGAAGAAGAGTCTCCCTTCCCTTCCTTTGCCCAGGTAAGCTGTGTACCACAGTAAAACGTGTCAGATTTGGGTGTCTTAATTGGGGATTCATCTGAGAACACAGTTGTTTCCCCCACAAAAACAACGTGGGATGAGTCTAATGGAGACAAGATAGTGTTGGAATGCTTGAAGAGGTTCCTAGATTTTCTCGACACTGAGAGGATATGCAGGATTGTTCTACTTCATAGGATTTAATCATATCTTACAACTGTTTTTTGATAGATGTTGAGAGTTGGAAAGGCAAAACCAGAAACATGGCCCAAACCTGCTCCAAAGATAAGAGGTAAGAAGATTTAGTGTTACTAGTTCAGGTTCTTTACCATGCATCTAAATCTAAGAAATCTTGTAACTTCACAAGATGCATCTGGAATGCGGAGGGGCATATGCACTGTCAAAGTTTTATACTTCTGCCTTTCAAGGCTCTTTACTTCTTTCAGATGAGAACAGTCTGGCGCTCCCTGTGCCAGTGGACAGTGATGGAGAAAGTGACAGCTCTGACCGTATACCTGTGCCCAGCTTCCAGAATTCCTTCAGCCAAGCTATTGAGGCTGCCCTCCTGAAACTGGACAAACCGTCCACACCTGATCATTTATCAGGTAAAAGGCGGGGTTGAAGGCATGAAAAATTTCTGAAGGGAAGCAAAAAATTAATATTTCCCCTTCTTCCTCTGGGAGAAGTAAGAGCAGCAATTTTGGGAACCAAATATGGGCCACAGGACATTTTTGAAAATTGTCAAGTTGTGGTTTTTGAACAGGTTGTTTAGGGTTTCTCTTAGCTTAAAGCTGCTCTCTTGGTGGGAGCTGAGATCCCCAACAAGCAAAGAATCCTGTTAGGACAAAGATGGCTTTTGACAATCACGTTTGGCATGTCTCTACTGGAACTGAATTTAAGCTTTATCTCAAGGAAGTTAAGGTCTTCTAATCTTTTAATGTACTTTTAAATTAAAAATACTTGAGCTGCTGAACTACCACTTAAATTTGACCAAAATGTCAAGGTAACTGCTAGCTGAGATTTCAAATTAGGGACTAGGAAACAAATTGGGATAAACTTAGTCCTCAAAGCCCGGTGGTGGTTCATAAAACTTATTTATAATGCTCATTTGTGATGTTTTAGCTTGTGTTTGGAGACCGCGCTGAATGATGGAGAGTTGGACAGGAGGGCCTGGGAGTTTCAGTGACATTATCAGCTCCAGTTGTGTATTTTGGGCATGGATGGAAGTGATACCTTTCTGAAATGCAAACTGCTGCCCGTTTGCATCCCTAGGATCTGCTGTTGCAACAGCAACTTTAGAATCAGTTAGGTGTGTTTATAGGTGTGATGGAGTCTTTCTTAGTTTGCCTGCAGTAATTTTTTTGTTAACATTAAACTACTTGGTGCTTAGTTGGGAACTATCACAGGCCTGGAGAAGTCATTTGGGCTAGGGGAGACCTTTGTAATTTGTGTGTGACGTTGCTGTTCCATGAGAAGAATGACAGTATCATTTTAATCCTTCACAGAGGAAAAGGGAGGCAAGAAAAGAAAGAAACAGAAGCAGAAGCTACTGTTCAGCACCTCTGTTGTTCACACAAAGTGATTCTGCTATTCAAGAGAAGTTTCCTCTCCTGGTTTTCTTTTCATTTTGCTTTGTTTTGCTGCTATAGTTTAAGTATTTAAATTTGAACAGACTAAACTTGTGTTTCCAGGGCTTCTAGGGGGTTCAGGAGGAAACCATGACAGTATATGTTGAAGGAAGGTGTTTTGATTCCAACTGCTTAATTAGTTTATACTGAAACAAAGTTTTGAAAGAGACAACCCAGAGACAAATGAGCCAAGGGTTCTAGTCTATGCCAAGGTGGTTCTTTTGGCCTAATAAGCAGTGTGAAAGTCTTTTCAGCTGTGTGGCACTGCCAGAACACTGCAATATTACCTAAGTGAAGAGGCAGAGAGCCTTTATTTCCCTTGAAGTATTCACGTGCAGAAGTCCACCTGACTGTGACAGTAGTGCTGTTCCAGTAAAGCTGTCAAACTGCTCACTTGAGAAACTGGTTTCCACTGCACTGGAAACGGGCAAAAAAATCTTCCTGGCTTTAGAGTGTTAGCTGCTATATCTGTTCTTTTTCTAAAGAGCAACACTTCCTCCTGTTCTCCTGGCTTGGATAGATTTAAAGCTGAGGTGAGTGTAAAGCAGAACGTGGCTACTTGGGTTTGAAGTGACACTTGATGAATTTGTGTCTTTTAAAACGCATACTGGCACTAGTGGTAGAAGGAACCTCTTGGCTTCTCTCAGTTGTTCAAATCTGTTTTAATGTGGGTGAGTGAGTGAGGCTGCTAATTTTTTTTTTTTTTTTTTTTGCCAACCATGGGCTACACTTTCTTTGCAACCTGGTCACCTAGAATAAACACTCCACCCTAGGGTTCTTGGTAACTAACTGAATGATGTTTTTGACACTGGCTGCTCTTGAATTGGAAGAACAACTGATAGATGGAGTCTGTAGATAACTTTTATCCCCCAGCAAGAAGCTGGGGTCTCTTGTACTGGGATAAGGGCCTGTATCTGCTTGGTTCTGGGATGTAAGTTGGTCTGCAGTAAGCACCTCAGGCTATAAACATGCCTTTTGTGGACCCCTCCCTGCTTTTTCTTTGGGTGGTCATGTTCTGCACTGCTTGTGGTTTGATTTCAGCTAATGAGTTAAGTGGTGTGGATTTTGTTGAATAAAATGAACTGTAGGTGTAATGTACCAGTCAAGACCAACAGTTGGAATAAATCATATGCACACACACACTTCCAGTACTGCACACTTCCTGACCTGTCACTGAACTGCCCTATCAACGTGGAGCACACCACCACTTAGTCACACAGATTCAAATCCTGCCTTCCTCCTGACAGATTTCATGCCAGGGAGGTGATATAAAGCACCCTCTACCTTACAGTGCAAAACTGACATGTGTCTCCTCTTGGGCCCCGCTCACAGCAGTGCTCTGCCCACGTTTGCACAGGCTTTAGAAAGCTGGTGTGCTCTCTCCCTCTGACACCAACTGGGCTGAGCAGGGAAGCTGTGTGTTGGAGACTCCTGGAGTCGGGTATTCTAACACCACGGGTAAAGTCCTTGGCTCTGTCCCAAGGTAAAAAGTTTGTGTTAATACGTTGATGCTTGATTTCAAAGCAGCGGGCTCCATGTTATACAAGTGCTTCCTCGAGGCACTTAACCGTGTGCGCGTGGGAAGCTGGTACCAAAGAGCGTATTTCACAAAGCTGTGTGTGCAAAAAGAAGGGGGAGAGGGAGGAGGTAAAGAATACTTCCACTGCTGCGGGAGGACAGAGGGAACACTTGCAAAACATTCTTTGAAAGCAGCTTGACTTCTCGCTTGGTCACAATTAACTACGCTTGATGGAAAAATGATACAGCTTGTCAAGAGAGGGCAAAGAAACTAAGACAAGATGCCTGAAAGTGGTAACACATCTTGCTGTTAATGCTTTACGTGCACACGTGCGTGTTGGGAAGTTATTGGTGATGGTAGGGAAAGGAACTAAGTAAGACTCAAGTATGCAGTTAACTGCGTTCACAGTACTATTATTTCCTATCTGTAACAGTCATTTTAAGCCATGGAACAGGAGTAACTACTTAATTGTCTAACCAGTACCTGTTGTGTTCTATAATCTCTACATGTTTATAGTCAACTTTTCTTTGCATTGGGAAGAGAGACAGAATAGCTGGAGCTGGTGTAACTCTTGTCCACACCTCACAGGCACTAGAAGGAGGGAAGTGATGTGGGCAAGGACCTGTCCCTTCTGCAGGTGCAGGCACCCAGGACAGCATCTTCAATTGTATCTTGTTTTCCTATGGATTCAAGAGATAATACCAGCAATGCTACTTTCCTGTAACTGACTGGTGTAAACTTAATAAATCTCTAAGCAGTACTTGTACCTATGAGTTTTATAATGGGTCAGAGGGAGCTGAACCTTACAGCTCTACCTTACGTTCCACGTACTCTCTGCTCCTGTGTATACAACTGGTGCTTTTGTGACTCAAAACAACGGACAGCCCTATGGATAACAGGTGTGCTTGAAGATAAGGTAAAAAACAGTAATATGTTAATACTTTTTCTGTACTGAAAGAGAATAACTACATTCCTTGTCCGTCTTAACTGCCTGAAGCTCACTTCTACCTCAGCATGAAAGTCACATTGAGCTGCTGTATTCCTTAGGAGTGCAGGTGGTTTTTACTTCTGGGGTAAAACAGGCAAGTAACCTATTTAAGTAAAACCATTTAATTTAAAAAAACACGACACTTTATTTAAGGATACTTGGAATGGAGGAATGAAGCAGATGCTTTTTTTGTCCCCTGCTTTGCTCAAAACTGAAGATCACTGATAACATCTTGATTACACAAGTACAGGAGGTGAACAGTAACTACTAATGTTCAGTCTGTCTCTATGCCATCATCATCTTCCTCATCTCCACTGTGAGACTGCTCTTCTGTAAGGGAACAGCTTAACAAGGACTTCTGTATACACTGTCTTTCCTCTGCAATAAAGAGAGCAACAGAGGGTCATGAGTTAATTTTTTCACATACGCTGGAATATCCTCTACGTTCATGAATTCAGAAGTAGGACAGAGTATCCTGAAAACCCCCCAGGAATTTAGGCTGCATTTTAGGAGAGTGATTGGAGGAACTTACCTTCATTTGTACATTTCTGCAACAACATCAGCAGCTGTGTCCTATTGTACTGAATCAGAAATTTCTGACACGTTCTTATAGTACCTGTAGGAGTCACAAAACCAATATGTAACGGTCTATAAAATCAGCTGTTTCAGAGCTGCTAGAATATTTTCTAAAGATCATTGCATCGAGTGACAAATGCCTCAGGCAATAATGTTATTAATGTAAGTGCTAAGAAGGGGCTGTAAACTTCATTTCCACACTGTTCTGGTTAAGTGGTGGAATGGTCATTTCTGACTCGTGCCTATTATTTGCCCAAACCAGTTAATTTTCAGGACCCAGACAATACTATACCTTAAAAATATATTTTTAAAGGCAATAATGTAATACAGTATTTGTTGCTGTGGTTTTCTGTTGCATGTAGTGAAAGTTCCAGCAGAATTAACGAGGGTTTCAGCAAAAGAACTGCCAATGCCCGTTTCTGATTTACATCTGCTGGACACAGCTGGTTTATCTACAGGTACGCTGTGTCTATCGCACCCGCAGGGGTCAGAGGGGGGTTCTTCCACCTGAGCAGGCCGGGAAGGTACGATGGAGCCCCCTCCCCAGCCTCGGGCCCCGGCTGACCTCCGATGTGCAGGGTGCGGAGGGCGCAGGGGAAGCGCTGGTTCCGGCTCTCCAGCTGCCGGACGAAGGGGAGCGCGGAGCAGAGCAGCCGGTAAAAGTCCTTGCGGCACCTCAGGAGCACGGTCCCGGTGTAGGCGTTCAGGTACTTCACTGCGGGGACACACACACGGCACCGGTCAGACCCGAACCCCCGCCCTCCCCGGAAGAGCCGCCCCCGTCCCCGGGATCCAGCCGGTACCTGTGAAGGAGATGCAGCAGCAGGCCAGGCCGTAGTCCCCGTGCACCCGCCCGATGGCGTCCCTGACGGCCAGGCCCACCGCGCGGTCCTCGATGCACTGCCGGCACCGCGGGTCCTCCGAGACCACCTCACACAGAACGTACCTGCGGGACAGCGCGACCTCAGCGGGACGGGACCGGACCGGACGAACCCGGCCCGCGGCGCCGCCGCCGCCCACCTCACCTGTTCTTGAAGCGAACCATGGCGGCGGCGGACGATGCGGACGGACGTTGCGCCTAGCCAAAGGGCGAGGCGGCTCCGCGTCATCGCAGCCAATCGTCGTCGCGCAGGGGCGGGGACAGAGGAAGGCCTTCCCGGCCCCAACCTCCGGCGCGGTCCTGCCCTCCCTTCCTCAGCCGGCGGCGGGGGCTGCGCGTGTGCGCTTCTTCCCCTTTCCTCCCGGGGGCGCGCGCGGCGCGCGGCTGAGGGGGCGGCTGAGGGGCCGCCGCCGGGTTTCCTGCAGGCGAATTAATCGGTTTTAGCCCTTTTCGCTGCTGCTGTTTCCATCCGGCCTTGCCTGAGGTGTGACCCCAGCCCGCTCCGTCTTACTGCTAAATGGTCGTTTAGATGGAGACGGGACGCCCCTCCCTAACGGGAGACGCTGGAAGGCCCCGGGGAGGAGGGCGATGGACAGGCCCGGGGCTGAGGTCCCCTCTCCGGCCGTGGCAGGCGGTGGGGCCGCTGTCTGCCCTGCGGGGCTGAGGGCATTAGCGGGGTGCCCAGTGCCGCCCCCGTGCTCCTGGGAGGGCTCTCTGTCTTCACTCCCTCACGAAAACTCTGCTCCCGTGTCTATAGCTCCTCAGGCTGCGGGTACGGGGTGTTGCGGGGTGTGTACCCTCTAACGAATGAAAACAGCTGAGAAAACTGCAGAACAGAGCTACTTCTCATAATTACTTCTGTAGTGGGTTTCAAAATTCTTACCTCTGACTGATGTCTGAGGAAGCAATGAGTGCTCTGCTGGTACCAGAAGAAACTGGGGTAAAGGAAAAGAGACAAGGTGGGCACCTGAGGTGGGAGTAAAGCAGTTAGAGCAGTGTGTAAGTTACGGGAGAAGCACATTCACCGAGGTTCCTAGAGCCAAATCGCACAGGAGAGCTGAAGTGGGAGCTCATTGCTAATTCAGAGTGGAAACATCTTCTTTAATGACCTTAATTCTAGACAAAGAAAACAATGATAAACCCAGTGGAAATCCTGTCCTGGGTGATAAACTTTTGCCCTCTGAAACAGATGCCTGTTCTGTTTCTCTGTCTCTATTAACTCTTCTGTCCTTTGCCTGTGATCACATTTTTGCGTCGTGTTTTTCTAAGAATTGCAGAGTATGAGTTGCCTGTGGAGAAAAAAGGCACGATGACTAGTATGGACTTGCCAAGAGACCTCTTCTTTTGGGCCCATGATCAAAGGGCCTGGGGGAAGTTTGTCAGCTTCTGTAGCTGATGCAGATAGAAGCATTTTCTAGATGAGAGAGACTGCATTGCATTGATCTTTGCTGTATTGCTCTGTGTTTTAATATCCAAACTGGCATCTCGCTGTCATCTGTTCCACTTGTCAATACAGCGAGCTCCTAGGTGATAAGCTATTCTCACATTTTTGAGTGATATTGAACGCTTTCCCATGTGTTTTCTTTGTGGAATGAGGTCCCAGCTTAGCCTCCCAGCCTGCCTGACAAGATACATTTGCCTGCTGCCCCTGTCTTTATGGTGGCATCCCCCATCCTGCCTTCTGCCTGGGCTTGGGTTGCTTTTGCCCGTGCCCTCCCTCATTTCCTTCTCTTTGCAGAGGCACGGCCGGGTCTCTGATGAGCAGGCCATGTGAGTGCTCTCTGCCCTGTAATCCAATAGGACGTGTGCACTGTGCATGCTACAGGCTGGGCCCTATGTGTAGCAAAGACCTCTCTTTTCGGTCCAGAAGGCTGATTAGGAGAGACACGGTGCAAAGAGAGAGCAGTGTTGTGAGAGAGCCTTGTCCTGCTTCATTTCACATAGGATATTGCCTTTAGTTCCCTGTTGTTAGTTTGGAGGATGCAGAGAGCAGCTCTGAGCCACTACAGCTCCCTGTACAGTTGCTGCCTGTGTTAGTACAAGCTGTGTGAGTCCAGTCAAGCATCATGGTGTGCTGAACTGACAGCACAGGACTAAAAAGGTTACAACATCTTCACGTTTGTTTTCCCACCTCCTCACTCCCATCCTCTGCCAGCTTTGCTGTATTGATTCTAGCGTCAGTGATTCAAGAAACTGTCACAAGGGATCGTGAGTTATATGGTCAAGGTGGGAAAGAACTGCCTCCTAAGAAAAGAACCGAGAGAGAAAAATTCAGAAAATGCTATTTAAGTTGAAGAGTGGGTCAAGAGACCTGCCAAGACAGAGAATGGATGTCTCTCCTGCAGATTTGGAGAGACATAGCTTATCAAATAGAAATTATGGAGGACAGAGTATAGGAGGACAAGGGGAAGTAACATGCACTGCCTATACACATTAGAAACAATTTGTAAAGCAGATTGAGAACTTTGGATAGAAGATTCTTTATCAGCATAGGTGCTCATCAATGATTGTCCAATGAAGCGATGATGTTAGGGAGGTGCATGAGGAATACTGAGGTCTCATTTTCCCAGCGTGTATGTGGAGGGGTTATTCCCAATCAGTCTAAGTGTATTTATTACTCTTTTAAGTTCATGATTTGACATCTTACTATAGGCTTGAAGACCCTCATGTTGGATTTATATGGGATTTGTAATCTCCAGATTGCGGGTTAGATCCCATTTGTATTGTATAGAATTGTGCTAGCAAGCTGCAATAGACATGCAATAGACATTGTGATTAACACCTAAGTTTTATTGTATGCAACCAGCTCTTAGTGTTTGTATCTATTTGCTGTAATTAAAATGATAATGTGTTTGCTGAAAAAGCATATACCAGTTAGTACATCCTTGCACTCTTTAGGTAGGATGTTTCCATTTTATAGATGAGGAAACTGAGGTACAGAGGGATTAAACAATTTGTTCAGAGTAGATAGCTGTCAGTCTGGGGATACAGAGCAAGGACATAATGTTTGTAGAGGGAGCCAACATATTAGCACGAATTATGTTGGAATATAGATCTTGTATGTTGCTCATGCATAAGGGAGCCAAGTAATTACATTCTGGAGTAAAATTAGGATGCGCTGGTAGTCTGTCCTTGTGATACCACAATTTGATCTTCCCTGCATAGCTAAAACCATGATGTTTTCCTTCCCTGTGGAAGCACTGAACTGAATTTGCCATCAGGTGCACTATCAGAGTTGGGGATGACAACTGCATTTTGTTCCACTGTATGCACATTGCATCCCCAGATAACCCTGCAGTTGAAAATACAAAACAATCTGGCTAAAATTAAAACTGCTTCATAAATTGTCTGTCTGATGTTGCCTGAAGCTTTTTATTCAGTTTATCTTCACAAGGTCACTGAGACAGAAGAGTGCACTCTCTGAGCGTGTTGGCCTGGAGCCTTTCACGCGGATGCTTTCATTTAATATTTGGGACATTCTCCTTTTCCCTTCCATCCCTTCCTTTTTTACCCATCAATTTTCTATGTCTCTCTACTCCCCACTTTTGAGCTTAGGATCCCTCAGATCAATACATGCAGGAACAGAAGCTATCGTTTTTTATCACCTTAACGTGTAATCACTAATCATAATCTTTCTGGACACCCAGGCTGTCACAGGCCAGAGACTGCTGGTCTGTTGGCCAGAGCTGCCACGCGTGCTGCCTGCAGCACTGCCCTCATCTTTGCTGTCATCCTGCCATGTAGAATATTTGTCTTGCAAAACCATGTGTTTGAAGCAAATTCTGTTTCTTCCTCTTTCAGTGGCTTACAGTGTGATCTTGGACTACTCTCTTAGGATCAAAATAGTAAATTCACATTTCTTTGATTATTATTTTTTTTTTTAATAATCAGGAACAGGACATTTCAGTTCAGATTAATAGTGATTGTGTGCTCTGGGAGACATCCCAAGTATTGTAAGGTGAGCTTCCATTAAGATATCAAAAATTGGAAGCCAGTTGGGAAAATTGAAGCCAAAGTTTAAGATCTGATAAATGGCATAAGCATCTATGAGTTTGGCAAGTGCTGTCTAGAATGAACGCAGAATCAGGAATCCTTTCTCCCTGTGCAGCAAAAAACAGTGTGAGAGAAGAGCAGTGCAAAAAGGCTTTGTGCCAAGTGAGAAGCTGGCCTCAAACTGCTGAGCTTCATTTTCTCCAGCTCTGCAATGGGAATAATTGCAAATACTTTATTCATAGCTATATGTTAAAAATTAGTAAAAAGTTCACTTGAAGTTGCGAATTATCAAGTACAGTAAAACTGCTTCTATATATGAAAGGTCTGTAGGCAGCACATTTTTCATTTTCAGCAAGCTGCTGCAAGAAGCAAACAGCTGTTTCCAAACTAGTTAATTAAATACGCCCAAACCTTGACTATTAGTTCAGATAGTTCAGGATTCTCTTTTTCCTTTCCTTTCCTCCTGTTAGGAGCACAGACTGAACAGTAGACCATGTAAGTTACTATGTAATCTGCTGTGTAAAAAAAAAAACACCCCATATTTAATACCTCCTTAATGGGGATGTTAAGATGGATTAATTATTCTTTGTTCTGGTCTCTGAAGATAAAGGGTAATTACTATTAATTATGTGTAATTGAAAAATTGCTCCTTCACAAAGAAGCCAATAGCATTAGAGGGATTTTAACTTCTTGCTACCTATAGGGAGGTGTACAACATTCCATGTTATGCCATGTTCTGCCATAAACTTCAGAAGGGCCTCAGAGGATCTTATTCACTTTCCAGCCCACACTTGAGACTGGTGTTTTCAGAGACGGATAGAAGATCTCAGAGTGTGCTGGTGAAGACAGGACTCAGTGTTTTGTTCTCTGCTGAATGGCACTTAAACAGAAGAAGATGCAATCTGCAAGTCTGGTTGGCATTGATGATGCAGCAAGACTTTTCCTCAGTAAATTTCCAGTAACCTGTGGAACAACCACAGGTAAAACAAAGGGAAAGTGTTAGAAACAAACAAACAATAATAACAACAAAACCACAAACCCTTGAGCTTGCCTATCTGGGAAGGAAAATTATGGGAAAAAAAGAAAAAAACAGCCCATGACCCTTTAGTAATCAGTACATTGCCCGTGGGTCAGCACAGACAGTAGAGGTGACTGACAAGGAGTGGAGACTGTTGAGATATTTGAATTAAGGTGAAAAAGAAAAACAAAGAGGCTTTTTACAAGGGCAGGGCACTTACTTTCAATTAGTTAAGTTTAGTAGATTGGTTAGCCTGAGACCTGAAATTCCTAACTGCCACACCGATTTTTGTCGTTAACTAAAAATCCTCAAAATACTTAGGTGCATATTTTCCTGTGACTTTAGTGTGAGTTGGGCACCTTCATATGCATGAAAGTCTGGCCCTTATCTCTCTAGACTTCAGTTTCACATTGGCAAAATGAGAATAGTAACATTTTTCTACTTCAAGGCATTCTACAAATAAATTAATGAGTTGTTATGCACTTAAATAATTTAATAGTTGTGATAATAGATGTTCTTATGACAAAAGTAGCCTAATCGGAGACATGTTCTTCAGATATGAGTTGGTGTAGAGGCTGCTCTGAAGCAAAAATGATGTGTCTGTGGCTTGTCTTATAAATCTTTGTTCTCTGCTTTTTCTTTCCCTTGAATTCCCATGTGCAGCTTAAGCCAAGGTCCTATTTTGCAGTAAGATAGATCTGCTCACGTTGCCATACACTGAATAATCCATTTTCTACGTGTCTCTATGTTTAACTCCAGCAGCCTAGAGCAGCATAGAATCAGCAATGTCTTCTGCAGAGCACTCGTCTGCTTAATGAGGGAGGCAATGAAAAACATTTTCCAGTGCATCCATCACTCAGCAGCTGTGGCGCTGAGGCAAGAGGACAGGCATCCTGGAGCAACCTTCTACAATCCGTGCTGGCTGCCTGGCTCCAGCAGGGTAGCAGCAAGGATGGGGGCTGCTGTGGAGCTGCTCGGTGGGGTATGGCCAGGGCTCCCCTTGGCAGCTGCAGGGTTTTGGCTTGTACTGGTGTCAGCTTGGTGCAAAGAGTGTGTCAGTCACTGACTAGTTGGGGCATAAGGGTCTCAACTCTTTCCCTGACCCGCTCTGACAGAGACCTCCCTACCTGTCTGTTCTTGCCGAGATCCAATTTTAGCTGCAGCATCTCACTGCCCAGCAGAGCAAGTGAAAGGCCTTCAGAAGCAGAGCTGGGTGCAGTGAACAAGTGCAGGTTTGGGTGGAGACAGTCTTTTTACAACAGCGACTTTTTATTTTTGCTGTGCTGACTGGGGGTGCTCACAAAGACCAATAAGTGCAAACAGTTTTTTCCAGAGGCAATATTTGTTATAGATTGAAGAAGACAAAAAGCACTGGAAGCATTTGACCTATTTAGGGAAGCTTGCTGGTGCTTGTTGCTTTTATTTTGTTCAATTTTTTTTTTTTTCTAAAGATATGCTTGCACCTGAGTCAAAGAGACTGTAAATATTTGTCACTTTTCCTAACTATGTGCATTGTGAAGACAGAAGCAAACTCAAAAATATCTTGCTGCATTTGCTAGGCTGATTCCACCAGTTGCCCTGAGGGCGGGGGTTGTTGGAGCTGGCACTTGAGATGAATTCTGTCTGTTGCTGCTTGGTCCCAAGCTAAAGCTCCTGGTGATGCACATAGCAACCTTCTCGCAGTGCTTGATGGCATCTACTGCAGTGAGATGATTTGGGGGCAATTGACCCAGGGCATGTCCCTCAGGCCACCTCAGTAAAATTGCATAATGCTCATGCTGGAACTCAAGCAGTTGTTGCTATGTGACCTTCTCTGTCCCTGTTTCATACCTGTGATGCTTAAAAGATCATGTTTATCTTGCTGTAACATTAGTGACTTAATTAGAGCTGAATTTGGTCCTATTGCTTCTGAACATGAGCAGCTTCCATCAAGTCATCTAAAGGATCAGATCTGGTTTCTTGTCTCTCTCAGTGCTGGTGGCATCTGGTTTCATTTTCCATCTTTCCTAAGGGAGCTCACTTTTCCCCACATTTCAGCATATGCCTGTTGTATGTCAGCGGCCCGGGCTGCCTGTGTCTCCGTGCCAAGCCAAGTACCACTCTTCCAGCCAGCAAGGTACAAGGTGGTGCAGCGCCAGAATGTGAGACACACCAAGAGTTGGTCTAGTGGACTGTGTGTAGCTTAAAACTAGTACCTGCTTATGGGTCAAGAAACTAAGCTGGAGAGAGTTAAAGTGTGTGGTGGTGGTTTTTTCCCCTCTGCGTAGGATATGTAGAGGTAGTAAGATTTTAGTCCGTAGTGTCACAGGAGCCAGTGTTTTTGCACAGTGTGGCTCCTCTTTGTTGGTACCAAAACAGGCACCTAAGGGACTTCTCGGGGTAAAGAACAGAATGGGGCTCTGCCAATGAAATAGCAGGGCTAGCAGAGTATATGGTGCTCCCAGCATTGTAACTTAATGTCTGTGTGACATTCCCATTTATTTCTAAATATGCTGACATGGGAAGTTTTCTTCATGTGATGGTTTGTCTTGAGGAGATGGATTGATTCTTTTAACTTGTTCCACCTCTTCTTCTTCCCTCTCCCCATCCCAGCTACTTGGCCAAAACAAAACTCCCTCAGCTTTGTGGAGGGTTAGCTGTTTAAGCAATAATTATTTTCGGTTTTGTAAGATGTAGGATTTTTAAAAAGTGTAAGATGATGATTTTGAGTGTTTATTAGATTACCCTAAAACACACATTCAGCTTCAGCTCTCAGCATTTTTATGCATATTCCTACATAGATAAACCTGCTTGAAAAAACATGCTCTCTGTTATTTCTCTATTGTTATAATGTTATTCTGTACTGTAAGACCAACATCTGTGAGTCAGATCAGACATTAACAAAACAATTTTAAAATAATTTTATTTAATTAATTTACTTAAATTATACATACTGAGCTCTTTTATTTTTGGAACCTGCAGGGTGCAGGTGTTTCTCTGTAAGTGTGGGGGCGAGCAACATCATTAGTCTTTTGATAGTCTCTTAGTATCAGAGACTGATGGTGTCACTGCATATTGCAGCTCATTTTTCAATAAAACTGCAGCAGTTTATAATACGGATATAGAGCTACTGCTCCCATTCACATTCCCTCCTACTCTACCCCGTATTCTCCAATAGAAAGATGCCACACTGACAAGCACAGAAAATCGAAGGACACATGCTAGATCTTAGGTTCAGTTCTTTAGTGTCTTTCACACATTACAGCTTTAAAGAGGAGGTGATGTTCAGAGGCCAGGGTATTAGTAACTTTAGGTTAAAGTAATGAACTTTAAGGACTTTATATCCAAGCAGACTGTCTTTCTGGCTGTCAGTGCCGTGTAACCGTGTCACTGATACCCAGTCTGATGTTTTCTTTATTATTATTCATAAGCTCCCATGCCAAACAGCAGGCAAACTTCAGGCTGTGCTGTCTTGGGGATTATCACGCTGGCAGGGCAGTTAAAGTCACTTTGCCTTGAGACTTCTGCCTCTGAAAAGTGCCCAAGGCTAATCACTGTGAAATGTGGCTCCTGTCATGTCTTCTTGTTCAGTATGTGCAGCAGGCCTGTCATTCACTAAAAGCCTTAACATCTGTTATTACATGGTAATCCTCACGCATCAGGCTTCCAAATAAGAAACTGGTGGAGCCCAGCAAGGTATGGCTCAGCCTTAGTTTGCATAATTCCCAGAATGCAAGGCAACTTGCTCTCCCTTCTGAAATCATTAATAAGCAATAAGAATATTATATAAGCTGGCATCTTTTTTTAAACCATGATAATTTCAAATGCTATTATAATTAGGATGAAGATGAGAGTTTGAGCTGGGAGAGGCAACAGACAAAGGATTAAACTGATCTCCACCATGACGTTAGAAGGTAGCTTTGTCTGTTATATCCCAGTTTGGACAATAATGGATATGCTTTAGGCATATGAAGAGGCAAATAGAAAATTTGTTTAAAAGTATTAATCCTTTTCATCCTGAAATGTTACCTCTTGCCATAAATAGGATCACAGCTTTCCAGTCTACTTATATTCTGATTAACTGACCCTGCAAAGAAAGCCTGAAAAGCAATATAAGTTTTTGTTGTATCCCGATGACTATCAACTCCATAGTGGGTTGGACAAAGCACGCAAAAATGTTCTGTTACTGAGATTATCTCTGTTTAAGGCAGTGACTGCTAGCTGATTGTGACTATTTTGCAAGAGCTGTGGCCTCCCGGGTAGCAGGTCCTAAGCCATGGCAGATCAGATGCGATATTTTTATGAAGCAAAAATTAGTGTCTAGATTGAGTAGACAGGATTTGCTGGAGAAGGAAAACCAGGTGAAAATATGGTTTATAGATGTAACTAATAGGGCGGCTTTCTTTGGAATAGGGAAGATTTAAAAAGTCACTTGTCAAAATCATTTTCCCTCTAACGCTGCAGCAGCCCTCAGATCTGAGCATGTTCCTGATGTTCCCCCTCACTCACATGCACGAACACGGGGAGGCAGGTGGGAGGAGGCAGCTGCACTGACACACTATGGGGTTTGCAAGAACATGATGGCAATTTAGCAGAACGATTAAAAGATTGCAAACATTTATTAATAGCTTTGCTGCTGCAGCAGCTCTGCCAGAGAAGCCTTGCTTCCTCAGGGATGCTCCTACCTCCTCCTGCCCGTTCCCTTCCAGAGCTCTAGAAATTGAAAAGTCAGGTTTGGACTCAATTTCAGCTTAAAGCCACAGTTACCGCAGACCACTTTATCTTTATATGCAGGGGAGGGGATGGAGGGGAACTTAAGCATGAGAAAGAAACAAGAGAAGGTATGCAGAGCAAAAAGAAAGGATTTTTTTTCTCTACAGCTTTTCTTTTCTTCCCTGTGGTCTGCCCTATCCCTCAATGCTCTTCTTTACCCACTCATTTCCTCTCCATTGGAACAGTGGCTTTTTATTCTATGTATTGGCACTAGATTGTGATGTGGATCTACAGAGTCTTTATTGATTCTGTAGGACAAAATCAGTGAAAGACAGGTATAAAAGCAGTATTAGAGAAGATCTGCTGAAAGTTATGCAGAGCAATCCAGTTTCCTAACACAAGCACAATCAGTTCTTTTGCAATTCTTGTAACATTGATGTCTCTTCAGCTTTTTTTACCTTTAACATTGGGGAAAGGGAGGAGGTGAAGGTTCAGTATTAAAAAAAGAGGGGGGTGGGAAAGGAAAGGACAATTGGCTGAACAAGAAATCACCTTATACTTCATGTCTGATCCTGCTGAACAGCAGTAAGCACTGTAAATGAGATGGGCAATTCTGATGTTTGAATACACAGTATCTGAGACATTTTTATCCCACAGACCAGATGATGGTGACTGACTGATACAAGTTTGCAACAGGAGGATATTTATCCTACGCATATGGTGACCTCCTCCATATTCCTATCCACAGTGGAATAATCAGTTTCTTTCACTCTTTTTTTAAAACTGGGTCCTAAGAGAAACTGAAATGTCTGGACAGCCTAAAAGGAATAAATTTTTTCTGCTAAGCAACCATGACAGCAGATATGAATGCTTGTGTCCTCGTCGTTATCTAAAATCCTGGGTAGGATGACAGTGCACCTCAACCGTGGCTTTTCCTATACAGTATGGCCAAATGACTGGATGTGCCATTGGGCATCAGCAGCTGACTACCTGTGCCTGACTTTTTAGTTCCATCAGGAGAATTTTTCATCTATTCATATACACAATTTAATCATGCCACTTTGCAATTTAAGAAAAATCTCATTGCATAAACACCATCTCTGCTTAATGCAGTAGAATATGTAGAAGGGAAAGCGAAGTGGATGCAGGGGATCAGAAAGGAGAAAAAATCTGATGCTGGAAGAACACAGGAAAGAAAATAGAGTTGAATTATGAGTCCTGCATTATTCTTACATGAATCTCCTTTGGGTTGATTCGGCTTTTTTTGAACTGTTTTCCCTATTCCTTGAAATTCTCAGTTAAAATATTTCCTTTGACAGTTTTCAAATATGGTGTCCAATTTGGAACTTGACTTGCATGAGTTTTTGTCTATTGCAAGGGGATGTTGCTAGTGAAAACCATCCGATTATGTCTGTTCACTTCTGTATACTATGCTTTTAATGGGATGACCTGAGAAACTGCACAACCTGAGAGATAAGTGTAAGTCCTGCAGAAAACTTTTTCCCTTGGGATGTTTAAGGAAAGTCTGTATAAATTTCTGGAAACTTTGGCAAGCAGCCTCTGGGGCCTTAAGAAGTCCTGCTTTCCTAAGGAATGAGTACCATATTTTGAATAATACTAGTCTAAAAGACAGAGAATCCACAATTGCAGTTGATGCCATGGATGCATTTGGGCTAACTGCTTCTGAACTTTTTGATTTAGGAGCTGGAATTCCCCATGCTCAGAGCAGCCGAAGAATGACACAGATGAGGATGAAACAGATGTGGATGTTGGGGAGGTACCTGGTCTCAGGTGAGAAAGGATATAGATAAGATCCTGAAAACACCAGTTCAGAAGAAGGAACTACTTTCAGAAATACTTTCTCTCTCTTGTTTCTTGTTTGACAATTGTAAATGGCAAGCCTTTCTAGGTAGAAGCAGCCATATAGCTTTAGATGCTCCATCAAAGTTCTCATCCTTTCCTAGCAGTAGTTTTTTATTTCATGTGCATTGGCTTCAGTTATCTTTAGTTTCCAGGTTCACAGTGTGTGGTAACAAGAGGATGCCTGCCTGAGAGTCTTGGGACAATTAGGAGACCTGTTGGAGGAATTGTTTTATTGTTGTTTGGTTTGGGTTTTCTTTCATGTCCTGAAAGGCTGTTGTGGGATGTGTTGGACTTTACAAATATTTAAGTAAAGAAATTACATTTCATCAGTATTTCCCCTTCTCCCACCAGAACCTCAGCCCTCACTAAGGCTCATGTCTCCCACATACCTCCTTTTCTTTTGACTGACTATTTTCTTGCTTATTAGTAAAAATATATATTGTACTTCTTAAATATGGGAACCACCATCCTCTTTGTTGTGGAGCAGTCATTGTAGCTTTTGCCACTGTCATTCCCTCCTGTTGTTAGGACAGATGCGTCCTCTGGGTACACTGGCTATATCTCTTGAAGCAATTGAAATTGTATCTTTGCCAATGAGCCGAGAACTTGCTTTCTTATGTATTGAGATATCTCTCTATGTTCTATGTCTTCTACTGGATACTATGTCTGTATCCAAGTGGCAAGTAACAGGACTAGAGCTATGTTTAAAATAACCTGCACTGAGGTTCAAATATAACAAAGGACCAAAGTGATAAGTTTCTGAATGATAAATACATTTCATAGTGAGACTAAAAAAATCCTAGAGCGCTAAGAACTTAATAAATTCCAGGAGTTGACCTATTCTATCCTTCTCCCATCATTAAAGGAAGATAAGGGTTTGACATGGTTACCAAGAGATTGACCTTTGCGATTTTCTTTCTTAACCATCATATAACACAAGAGCTGAGGACAGCACTCAGGTACAGCCCAGATACATCCTTGAGACACAGTCTGCAGTTGTACGACCTTTGTAAATCCTGGATTCCACAGAGAGATTAAGGAATATAGTGATCAATAGCAACGTGGCTAGATCTTTTCTAATTGCAAAATATAGAGACGAGAGAAGAGGTGATGAACTTGTCTATTCTGCAGAGTGAAAAGTAAGGAGGTGAGGATCATCTGTTGTTACTCACTGGGAACTGATATGGGAACATTGCAAGAGAAAACAGAAATTCTTCTTTGTATCCTTGTAAGGAGACAGAGAAGAGATAATAATGAGGAAAGTGAGGAGAGGTTAAGGGTGATAGCAGAAAGGAGAATTCTCTTTTTATGGGTGCCAGGTCCTAGTAAATGACTTTCTAAGTGCTGAGAAGAAGGTAGAAAGCAGGACAGAGGTCTTTTCAAGGTTTAAGTTCTTGTATGGAGTAAGGCCCTTCTGTTAAAAAAAAATCAAATCATCAAAGATAAAATATTCCCAGACACTATGAATATAGAAATGATGAGACTGCACATGACAAACCTACAAAATTCTGAAGCAGATTGTTTTAAAAACAATCAGAACAAAGTAATTAACTTTTAACAGAATGTACTTTGTTGATTTGATGATGAATTAAAAACTGGAGGGAAAATGAAAAGGCAGCTCATGTAAAGCTGCATCATCCTCTGCCTCCATTGAGACACCACTGTATCACCTCTGCTGGTAGCAAAAAATCCACCAGACTTTGTCATTGTTTTGCTTCGCATCATGACCCAAAAGCAAACATACCCTCTTGCTGTCACAGAGTACAGTGCTGGGGATCACTTGCAGAACTACAGTGTCCATAGAGCTGGGGAATATTGCTCTTGTCAGAACTACTGAATGCTGACAAACCAAGAGAATTGAAATACATTGTGTGGGTCTTCATCAGCCTTACCAGTTTTCAGCTCCAGTAACAGCTATGTGTGAATTTTAATTTTCAAGATTCTGCTTGCAAAGGTTTGGCTTCAACTGACCTGTAGGATATTCTTGATTATCTGTCCTGTTGTCCTTGCTCACTGTTGTTCTGAGCTTGCTTTCTCACATAGTACTTGAGTGAGCCATGGGTCACACCTATTGAATTAAGTTTGTGGAAAACATACCAGAATCACTTTGATCACGTTATCTTAAACTCTCCATTTGAAAGAAATGTAGCACTAGGAGATTTCCTCACTTCCTAGCACCAAATTGTTCTTTTTTTATAACAGTAATACCAGTTTCCACACTCTGCTTATATTTTTCTTTGGCATCCACTTTGTATTATCCTCCCCACCTGATATTCTTTTCCTTTCTTTTAACCCAGTATTGGTTTAAATTATTTTACCTACCATAAGTACTCACTCCCAACTCCTCCAATCTCTGCTAATCACAGCAAATTTGGTATGTTTATCTTGGCTAGGACTTGTGCTTTACTTACTTAGGTTTTTGAAACATCTACCTTTATTGTCTTAGGCTTGAGAAAGGACATATTTCAGGAGAGCTCCATTTGCTTTTGAATAAATCCCACATGAACAAAACAAATAATCACTAGAATTCCTTTATTATAGACACCTGATATCCTGTGCAAGTGCAGGAAATCACACAGAAGAACTCTCTGCTTTCCTGCAGCAGGACTAGAAGAGATACAGCTGTCTATCAGCTCTGTACATTGTCTTGTTTAAAGAGGAGGTGGGTCCTGGGTGACTTTATCTTGCTCTGGAATAAGCAAATCCAAGTCTGACTTTTCTTGTTAAAATTCTCATGTTCTTTCCTCATAAGAAATACAGAGGTGTGCCTGGTAGCACAACTCACCTAGAGGTGAGTGAGGCTTTGTCAGCTCACCGACTTGTTACTGTGTCCATTCACTGAACAATGTCACCAAATCTTGGTAAGAAGTTCTTTGTAAGTAGAATGAGAAGTTCACTTTCAGCCATCTGCTCAATCATTTCCATAACAAACCAATTAATGGGTTAGAAGCTCCAGTTGAAAACCGGAATGGCATGGATAACGGTGTGGACAGAGGGGGCTGAAATGCCAATCTCAGTTTCTAAGCACCCTTGATGGATTTTACATTATTCTTATTCACAAAGTGATGTGGCTTTTGGGTGCTTATGAGTAATGAGTAGAGCTAGAGTCTTTAGTGTCCTTGTCCCCCAAGGCCACTACCCTTTGAGAGAGAACAGTGTGTACCACTGCTTTTGGCAGCCACGCTCCCAACCTGACGTAGTCAGTTTGGGGGGGCCACAGAGCCGGCAGAGATGACTCATTCCACCTCAGTGGCTCATTGAGGAGCTGCGGGGAGAAGCTATTTATAACCAGACCTTTCAGGTTCAGTGCAGCAGCATCTTCAGCAGGAGGAGGGGGACAGAATGGGGATGGCACATAACGCCTTGCAGATACGCCAATATTGTAGTCCCCAGCCCTTCTTCCCAGCCTTTTGCTCAACTGACTGGGTGCTCTGGTCCTGGTGTAAGATTCTGCTGGTAACTCATCAGGTCCTCAAACAGCAGGGAGACACCTGTGAATAACATCAGTGTGAACAAAACACAAACTCTTTTTACTGTAACTGCTCTGCTGGCTCCTATTAATTCTTTCTGACCCATGGCTGTAGCTTCATCACCTTTTCTTTGTCTCTGTCCATGTTTATCCCTGGCTTGCCATTAAGATGAACTCTTTTCATGGGTGTTTTCAAATAGTCTTTATGATGCCAGCAAATCCCATTTAAACCTCTTGAGGTTTCTCCTTTGTACAAGGTAACACTATAATTTATAAAACTGTAGTTGTTTTCTGATCTTGCTGTGGACTTGTTTCATCTTTAGGTGCTTCCATGACTCCATGTGTGAAGCAGAGATAATGATATCCCCTGGGTTAAACGCAGTGGAATCTGTAGCAACAAAACACCACCTAAATAGTGGTATTATTACTAGAGAGAGTAACAGAACCATAGGAAAGCATATTAGACAACAGTAGGGGACAGCATGTGTTAAAGAAAATATTTACTACAAACACATATGTCTTTGTATCTAGGTAACTGTGGCCTTTATCTTGAAGCATATTAGCATACATTAAAATGACTGAATTTTATGTTAAACTTCTTCAAGTTGCCTGTTCTCTTAACTGGCTTTTGAATTCAAAGCCACACGTCACCAGGGATCCTGCTGTGTGAATGCTTACCATGTTCTTGTTCTACCTCTGCTCTGTTCTTAAACCAATTTGTGCATCTGGAACTGGGCTGCAGTTAGATGGCTCTTTAGCTCCTGTCATTCTGTAGGCTTCTTCCCATAGTTAAATTCTTCATATTTGTTTAATCATCCTCTCTTTGTCTTCTCTTCACTTCTCTCTTCTACCTCTTCTTCACTAAATGGGTAACTGGCCCCAGAGTATGTGACTGGTGTACAGTTGGATGAGTATAAAGTCTCAGCACATTGTTAAGGCTGTTTGGTAGATCCATAGGGTTTTTTCATATTCTCTCTTGGGGCTGTCCTGCATCGCTCTGCTATGGACCCAGAGGTATAGTGGCCTTTTTTACAATGTTTATTATATTCATACAGAAGCTGCACTATAATAATTCTTGCTGGTTTTGGCAACCAGCTAAAGGGGACCTCTACCCTGTGTAAACCAATCAGTGCTGTGATGAACACTTTTTTTTCTCAAAGCCCAGTGATAAGACTGTAGAGATTTGTGAATGTGAGAGGTACCATATATGAGCTGAAGCATAGTTCATAATCCAGACTGGAGGTGACCTCGGCACAGTAGCCCCAAGTCTCCCTAGCTGCCACATTATTTTCCTGAATCTCAGTTTTGTTTTGGAAAAAGTAGACCTCTGGCTCTTATGCTTAGAAGTAACCCCCTGAAACATCAACAAAATGTAGCTGGTTCAGAGATATTTGTATTGGTCTGGAGAGAAAAAGACCGTATTTCGGGGGCATGGAGTGTTATGTTTATTTTTTTTTTGATGGTAAACTAAGATGTGCAGTGATTATGTCAACTTGGCTCTTTGTCTGTTTCTTCAGCAAATTTTACACAGTAGATAAAATGGTTCTTAGAGCTGTTGTTTTATCCTTTCAGAAGATGCCTTGTCTTCCCTTTGGCACCTTAGGCACCCATGAGTACACTGTACGTAGTGCAGCTGTGCAGCTGGCTCCCCTGCAGGTCTCATCACCTCTTCTTTGCCCAAGGCTGTGACATTCTGGAGCAGATGCCTGGAAAGGGATCCCAAAGGTGGGTGCTATGTCCAGAAAGCACCCAAGGAGATGTGTCCAGGTTTGGCACCATGAACCCAGAACTGAGAAGGCTGGGAGGGGAAACCAGGAGTGTGCATACATGTCAGACACTGAAAGGATTTACCTCCCTGCATTTCCAATTGCTCGTTTTCTATCTGGGGAAAATCCCTTTTGACAGCCCAGGCGGTGAGCTTCTAATTCCTGTCTCCGGCTCATTTTTCACTTCAATCCCTCAGCGAACGGATTTTAATGCTTGATGGATTCAAACGAAATTATTTCCGTTCCTGTGGCTTTGCAAAAGCCTCTAGGGTGTGTGTGTGCACGCAGGGGAGGAGGGATGGGGCTTGTTTTCGCTACACTCCAGTAAGCCTCCTCTCCAAGGGAAATGTATTTCATTTCTTCATTTAAGGCTATCTTGCTGATGATTCCTCCCATGGTGTCCTCCTAGCTCTTGGGTCACAGGAGGACCCATAAAAGATTTGCTGTTCCAAGGCGTATAGGATGCAATGTTCCAGATCAGTGGTTCTGCTGCAAGTAGGGATTCAAATAATAGGACTAGACTGTGCTTCCAGGAATAGCACTGGATTGGAGTGAATAACTGGGAGAACTTTCATATTCCCCAGCTCTAGCTGGGAGTTAGACAATGCTACAGGCTGAGAGATGGGGTTAGTGACTGAAACATTGTCTGGGTAATCAGCAGTCTTTACCATAGACACCTTGTTTTAACATATGTACAATTCACCTTACTGGTATTGTAATGGTCAAGTATTGCTTTTTATTACATTTTCCAGCCTCTCCTGCCAGTAGAAATCACTGTAAGGAATTGTGCAAGGGCTCTGCTTGCGTAATATTCAGTAATCAGTCAGAATTTCAGGTGCTCGGCCACAATGTGTTTCTGCTGGGCTTTTTCTACAGAGTTCCTGTGTCTGGAAGGCTAAACTATTTAAATGCTTGATATCTCACCCTGTGCAAAGTACAGACCCCTGAGGAATGCCACTTGTCACTGCTCACCATTTGGACATCAAGCCATTGACCATAAGTCTTTGAGTGTGGCCGTGCAGCCAATTCCTTATCCACCAACTGGTTCATCCATCAAATTCATGTCTCTCCAATTTAGAGACAAGGATGTCGTGTGGAACAGAGTCAAATGCTTTGCACAAGTCGAGGTAGATAATGTCAGTTGCTCTTCCCTTACCCACCAACACTATAACACCTTCACAGAAGGCCAACAAATTTGTCAGGCACGATTTGCCCTTAGTGAAGCCATGTTGGCTGTCACCAATCCTTTCCTTATTTTCCATGCATAGAGGCATTTAAGTTGGGCCCCGATGAAGCTTATTGGCTGGAGTGGCTGGTATTACTGGTAGTATCTCTATGTATATTGTTGCAAAACCTTAGTTCCTCTAACTTCAGCTTTTTTTCAGTATAAATGTTCTAATTCTCATTTTTTTGTTTTGTTAAATGCATAGTCTATGGTAAGAAGCCCTATTTTATTAATGTGGTTTCCTAATATGTTTCTTCAGAGACTGTTAGCTTGCATTATACACAAAATTACACATAAAACATATGTTTAAGTTTTAGTTGTAAATACAGTAATAACATTTAAGGAATTATTTACTTTAGTTAATATATCCTTGCTTGTAATTGTGTGTTTATTTTCAACAATGTCATTAATCCCCAAGCACTTGAGCCAGGGACAGTAAATTGAAGTATTCGTGGACTTTGGAACTTCATTAATAAAATCATGCTAAGTCTGTTAGGTAGAACAGGACACTAATTTATAAACCAGTAGCTACTGCCTAATCTGAAAGCTTCAGCTACTTATTACAGCAACTGTATAGGCAAGTCTCTTTACATACCTTAAGATTGTAAAAAATTGTATCTAATTGACATTTTCTGAAGGATCAATAAGGAAGTGAATTAAATGTGAGTAGAAAGGGAGTTCTTATATTTCTGTCTTGTCTTTCTGCTGTAAAATGTGCAGATTTTACTGCAGAAGTAACTGATTAATTAACCTCATGCTTTGTTACCACAGAAAGCAAGTAGACAGATATCTGGAAAATGTGTTTTTTAAATACTCTCTTGTTTCAGACAATGTTGTGGATTGCTTGTGTGCCACTAATAATGTTTATTAATATTTTGGTTGAACATTTTCCTAAGTCACCAGTGTTCGTTTTGCCAAAGGCATGAGTTGGGAATCCATCTGGATACCCATTGAATTTACTTGCTGCAGATCAAGTTATCTAATAGTAAGGAATTAGACTAGTTTTATTAACAGTATTTGCCAGTAACTGGTAACTTGTTTGAATAGTGGATTCCACCATATTCTTTCAGTGAGGATAAGAGAGACTGGAAGTTATCTATAGAGACAGAATACAGTGTTAGTACCCCTGGGAAAGCATTGTGTTGGTTTTTTTGTTTCACTTATTGTCTCTTTCACTTAGTTGGAGACTCTGAGACCAATAAGCCTTTCATTTATTGGAAAGGCTTAGAGATACAGCTGGTGTCTTTCAGCTGGAAAATCATTATCAAGCTTTTCTTTCCATTCTGTGTTGTACTAACCTTCCCATGTATGCTGCCAGTTGGTCAAGTCTAGGGCTTGCCATGCGTTTGGAACAGTAAACAACACTCTTAGCAACTACCCTTAAATGTTTTTCAGTTTCCTATTTACTATATATCTAGTCTCTATAATCCTTCAATGGTGACAGGCTTATGAATGTAATCTCTAAATTTTACCTGGATATCCCTTGCACACTCTGTGGTTTTTTTATTGGACATAAGACTGCTTCTAGCATAATACTTGCTTTTGTGCCATTATCCCATTTAGTAAATGTTTAATTTCCTTTCAGGCTGATAGCATATTCATTTATTACTGCAGTACTGAACTTTCCTTTTATGAACAGTTTATCTGAGGTAGCAACGCTCTGGTGCTGCTTGCAAACTTGGTGAAGCTGTCTGATCTGTGACATTTCTTGCATCGTCTCCCGCACACCAAATAATTTCTTGGCGTATCCTGATTGTTGTAGTGCATGTGTGATTCTACATGATTTTGTCTTTGAGCTTTTATCTCTCAGATCTCTTGCCTGATGTAGTTCATGTTTGTGTTGTGGTTAAATCTGACTCGCACTGAATTCTGGACTGGGTGATGGCTACAGATTTGTTCCTTGACCTTCTATCAGTCTTGAAAGATTTGAGGGAAAACCAAATCCCTAATAAGAGGCCAGATCATAATTTGAATTTTCATCAAAAATCTCAGGAGAGACACCCCTTAGTAAATTTTTGAGTAGGTGAGAATCAGCCAGATGCACGCATTTTTTCAGTTTCACTTTACTTTTTTATATTTACCTAAAAATCATTTTTTTATACTTTGTTTTTATGTGAAGTGCAGTATCTCATAATGTATACAGTTTTCTAAGGGGTTTTCACTGCCAGAATTGACTGGAACTTCTTAAACCTTTCAAATGCATCAAAATTGAGTATTAAGATAAATAAAGCTTTTTATTTTCTTCCTTTTTACTGACATATATGGCTTTTAGATAAACAAGGATTTCTAGCACAGACACATGCAATTTAGTATTTTCCCAATTGCTTTCTCTATTTCCAGACTTTCAGCTCTTCTGGGCATCTTGGTCTTTTCTTCTTTTTCCTTCTTCTTCTTTTCCCTTCAAGTTACACTCTTTGGCATCTTTTTACCCCCGATACGATATGGCACTCCCTAATTCCTCTACACCCAAACTGCTTTAAAAGTTATTCCTTATTAATGACACATTTCCAGCTGTCTGTACTCAGAATTAAGGCTTTTGCCATGTGCCTCTTCCTGAGCCTGGGCAACTAAACCACTTTTAGATAGCCACAGTTACGTGGGCTACAGCCACAGGAGGGAACATGCTCCTGGAATGGTCCCTGCAGTAGAAGGCACCATTCCCTGTGGGAATGGTCTATTTGCAGAGGGGGTCAGTCCTCAGGTTTTTATACTTCATAAGAAGTGTATTCAGAATGCAGTCAATACTATTTGCCTGATTACAGTATATTACAAACTGATATTTTTGTACAACAGAATGAAACTATCAGAGTAATTGTTCCCATGAGAATCACAGGGAAATGGCCAGGATTCTTCAAGGAAGTGCCCTCAAGAGTATTTCTTTCAAGAGTTTGTTTTCGAAAAAAAAAAAAAAAAGAATCAAGCTCCAGAAAATAAATCTAATAAACCCCAGTTTGTTTACGTAGCATTGAGCCCTATGTGCTTTGGTGCTAATTCCTCTTGGCCAGTGCCCAGGTGTCAGGAGCCGTCCTCACCAGTGAGTGACAAACACAATGAGTGTGAATTCTGTTCTCTCATGCTCTTCCCAGGAAATACAGAACAGCCATGGGTGTGTAAATGAGCAGATACTTTTCCCCATTTGTGGGGAAACCCACTGTTAGAGAGCACACGGCTGAGCTAGAGAAGCTCTAGGCTGCACCCTTAGTTCATTGTCTTTTGCTGCTGTGGATTGCAATCTCTGCATGAGTTGTTGCTGATATTTATTATTATTATCATCATGATTTATTATGACTGTTATGTGGCGCTGCAGATCTATTCCCCTTCCCTCCAAGATGCTGTTTCTGCCAGAGCCTTTGATCACAGACACGAAGTTGGCTTTGACATTGTATGTATTCCCCTAGCCCACTGCAAAGTCCTAATCCTTCTAATAGCTGGAGGTTTTTCAGTTTAAGTCTTTTATTAATATTCCATCTTAATTGTAAAGCACTTCAGTGATATTGAAAAGCCTGTCTTACATAACAGCCTTATCCACACTTGAGTCCTTCAGAGCTGGAGTGTCAGGAAAAACCTCTGTTTGATCTGCCTAGTCTGTCATTAGTCCTTGTGCTTTTAATGCACAAACCCAGTAGAAATTAACAATATGTTTCAAATGTCTAAGCTCAGTCAATGTGTATTTTTAAATATTTGATAATATTAGAAAGAGTAAGGCTTGCTGTCATGTACAGATTGCAGTTAGCAAGGTCTCTATGAAGTTTTCTAGGAGCCTCATTTGTGGTTCTAAATCATCTAGAAAGTGACAGAAGCTGTAGGAAATGGAGAGAACTAAAATATTCCATAAAGTGCCAGTGCTGATGAGATCCTACTCATTGGCTTTCTTTGAGCTGGGTAAATAGATGAGAGCACTTGGAAACCGGTGGGAACTACTTGTTTCCTCACTCTGAATATCCCAGAAAGTCACCAAAACGGAATAAAGCAGAGACAGTTTTGCTAATCAATAGTAAGACTTTATGAAGTACTGTACTTAAGATTTTAATTCATTGCAGATGATCATCCCTTTTCCTCTCACATTGCTTCAGCTATTTCAGGCAATTATCAGCTTTTCACAATGTTTATATATTTTAGTAAAGACTAGGAGTGAGCTTTAAAACTAAAAACCTGGCGTGTTTAGAATATGAATCTTTGTGTTTTAAGGAAGGTTCTTGTCTTAAGGAGATTTTTTCCAGGAGACTGATTGAACTCAGACAAATATTGTTAAGATTGAATGAAGCCCAGAGAGTAAAGAGGGAGCCTTCCTGGTAACCTGCAAGAAACAGTTTTAATAGAGTTTGATGTTATTAAGCAAATAAAGGAGAGATGTGAACTTAAGCTTTAGATAACAAATATGAACCTCTCCTTAAATCACACTTCAAAAGATAAAGTTTGCATCCACAGTTTGCATTTAGAAGTCACATCCAGAAGCTTCTGTACTTGCTGTGTTAAATGATTTTCAGAAGCCCGCAACTCTTTCTACTTTATATCTGAACAGAAATTCTCAAATCCAAAGAGCTGAGAACACCTTTGGAAAGCAGGCATTCCTGTCTGCTCTTCACATGGAAAGAGACTAAGGCATAGTGCAAAAAGCTCAAATCCCTGTAGGCACCGGGGGGAAAAGATGTCAGAATTTAGCATTATGCGATTCAAACAAAATCACAGGCAGTTGCAGTGGTCATTAGCTTTAATTTTGACTCCCAGCTTCCTGCTTACACACTAGTGTGTGCTGCCTGTCTGAAAAGTGCAAAGCTCATTTTTGCTACTGCAGGAGATACGACTACTCATTCTGTGTGAGTTACTTTGATCCTTTAATAACTACGAGATAGAAATGCTTCTTTAGATGTTTAACAGGACTTGTTGGAAATTAATAAAAACCTACATTATTCGATATAACTTGGTAATTGTACTAATGAGATGTTGTTAGATCAACTACCAAAATGTAGCACCCCTCTGAAATAAGGCATAAAAAGCATTTTGCAAATAACTTACTTGTAGAATTGACAAATTGATTTATCTGAAATTGAAGGGTAATTTAGGTGGAATGTAACTACCTAGGCTGCAATTTGTTCGGGACATCAGATCTTTTATTAAATTATTGAAAAAAAAAAAATTAGAGCTCCAAGATCATGAATCCTCAGTGGCTTTGTTTGGTTTCTTGTGCCAATGACACTGGTAGCAGCACCTTTCTCCTTCTCCCTCTGCTGACTCAGCAGTGAGGTGGGCACACTTGCACGGGAGCTTTGAGCAGCTCTGTTCCTGAGACAATGTGTCCTTCCTCCACTAGCCATGTGTTCCTGACCCTCTTTTCTCCTGTCAGTACCAGGGCTGTAATTTTTCATCTGAAAGGGACTGCAGCAGCTAACAGAAACCTGACCACATATTGCAACTCTTACAGCTTCTTTTCTGGTTACAAGCCAGACGTGGCAACCCTGTCTGTCTCCAGAGCTATCTTCTACCAGAACTGTGCTGGTTGTGTACCAGTATCTGTCCTCATTAAATAAAGTATTTGAGCGAGAGCAGGTCTATGGAGAGAGAACAGCTGCCCTGGAGATAACAAATGATTCACTCCAGCCGATCCCAAATGAATTTGAACTCACTGTAGTTATTCCATACTGCTGCCTGTTTGTTGTATAACTGAGTTTATGTTGTATAACTGAGTCGTCACATGATGGTAGCTCGTATTTTAGTTCTTGGTGGTGAAAGAGTCAAA
This sequence comes from Scolopax mira, assembly GCA_004320125.1. NCBI lineage: Eukaryota > Metazoa > Chordata > Aves > Charadriiformes > Scolopacidae > Scolopax > Scolopax mira. The sequence goes on from BJBW01003797.1 coordinate 78,144, forward strand.
GGAGGAAAAGCAGCAGTGGCTTTTTTTCTGATTTCCCAGGTGCATCAATAGTGTCAAGAATAAAATATGAGGACTGATGTATCATAATGTTGATATTATCCTTAATACCCTTCCCCTTGGAAATTAACCCTCTCCTGAAATAGACGTAAGAGGTTTTCTTTGCCAGTAGACTGGCCGGAGATCAGGCTGCCAGGCAATGAGCAAGCAATTTATTCAGCCTTGTCCCCAAAGTACTTCCAACCCAGACTGCAAGTATCTGGCCTTCAGTGCTGCTCTTTTTCTCTCTCTTTCCCCGAAACTAGTTATTTAGAGAGTTGATAAATAACTTTTTTTTAATGGCAAAGATTAAATGTTCCTAGTTGGAAAAAAAATATACAGGCTTTTTACCTGATAATCAGGGATCCTTTTTAATGCGGCTGAAGAGTCCACCTGCCTCTCTGAAAAGCAGGCATAATCCTGTGGTCCAGATCATATTTCAGAAAGAGATCATTCCATCACAACATAGTTTATTGTGACTGTAAAACATCTGCATGGGCTCATGAAAAGCTTTGCTCTTATCTAGGAGAGCTCAGGTCATCTGAAAATGGAAAATTATGAAGTGATTTAATTTTCCCCTTCCTATATTAATTGCTGCTCTCAATGTAAGCCAAAGACAAGCCATCTAATTGAGCATTCCTTTGCTATTTCCTCTTTGGCATGTTATCGTTTTGTGCCTTGAGACTGTATCAAATGGAGAGGGGCACCACTGTCACTGTTAAAACCACGTTAGTCTTGCTTTGGTGATTTTCAAAGTATTTTTTTTCCTAGAAACTGTACTCAGACCTCTACTTTAATGTTCTTCCTGCCTGCCTTGTGGTTCATCCCCACTTGCACAGCAGTGCCTTCTCTATAGATGTGACTGTGAAGTTGATTGTAGTTTGGCAACAGAAATGTCCACTACAAAAGAAGTGACATTTGCCAGCTGTGGACTCTAAAACTGTAAAGCTGAGCCAGCTATATCAGCTTAATTAATGGCATTCCTAGCTGTGTGAACTGGAATGCCAGGAGTATCAAAAAGGGTATGCGGGAAGGAGGTAGGGTGAGGAGAATTATTTGAAAATAATTATTTACTTTTGTTTACATACCTGGAGGGGGATGGTTGGGCCTCTTCTTGGGAGTCTGGCTAAAGTTAAGGCACATGTGCTAGCTCAGGGACCTCAGCCATATCTGTCCCACTGAGCAGCAGAGTTTCTGTTGCATCTTCTTTCATGTTATTTGGTTTCAAAACTTAAGAAAGGGTTGAGGCATCATCTCTGTGTGAAGCATGGTCTCCTGCTCTGACTGGCCTCTCACATGCCAACAACATGGAGGTGCAGAGTCAAGCTAAGGTCTGTGCCATTATAGGGTATCATAGTGAGGTTTGTTGCTTCCCTTTGGAAGCCATTCCCTCTTTCACATTCACGATTGCTCTTACCTGTTTTTCCCACTGCCGGTTCCTTGGGCCCAGCCTGACCCACTGGTGAGCCCTGTATTATTTAGATGATAATATAGGGAGCTTCACCTTTGTCCCTACACATTTTCTTCTCCACTTTATCTCTCTGTCATCTTGACTTCCTCCAACTGTGTTTTTCCTGTGGTTCATCCATTCCTCTTGTGGACTGTTATTTTTGTTCCATTGCCCTTCATCCTCCTTTCCCATTCCCATAGACTTATTACAGGATCACACTGCAGCCTTTCCCCCTTTGATGCTATTTGACCCTAGAAAACAATGACTTCCAGTCCATCTGCCAGTCTCGCCCTGACAAATACAAAGGGAAGTTTTCCGTTTGCAATCAGGATGCAAGTAACCAGGGGGGATTTGAGCACAGGAATTACAGCCAGAACAATAATGCCTTTGTAATGCTGTCCGGATTATTCCTCTCCCGTGGAGTAAAACCTGAAGAGCAATACCAAGTCTTCAAGCAAACAGAATCTCCAGCTGTCAGTGCTTTTGCTTCCTCTGGAGGCAGACACATGCCTGTCCAAATACAAATACCGATACTTGGCATCTTTATGATGAAACATGCCATGTTTTTGAAGCCCTTTAAAAGACATGGAGAGATAGTAAGGGGAACAGAAGGGCCATAAATTAGGGCTGGACAGGTCATCTACCATTGCAGGACACATTCCCAACTAAGTATCTTGGTTCTCAGCCCACTTCAGCTTAGATTTCACTATGCTTTAGCAAATTGTTTGTATGATATCATACTTAGCCTAGATGATTATGTTCCTGCAAATGCAGGTGAGAAAAATAATAAAGATTAAGAAACTAGTACCAAGAGAAATGCTGAAAAACATCACAGATCCTTTGTACCTTCCTCAACAGCTTGCTGGAGACATTTTTTAATGGGCAGTTCTCACTCATTTCAGGCTCAAACTCCTTTTATAGGCTGCAGTCTTTAATTGAAATTAAAATATGCTCTTCTGAGTTCAGGGCAGGCAATCCAGCCCCTGTTTATTTGAACACTATTCTTAATTTTTTCAATAATCTTCTTTACACAAGTGAAGCCAAAAAAGAATTGACTGAGCCCTTTCCCCCAAAATACTCACGCATTTCCTCACATGCATGCTTTTTGATAGCACTTTTAAGCAAAGACAGGATTTTACACTTGCAGGCAGTGCTGTATTTGTCATTGCATGCTGGAATTGGATCCACCTTCCCCCGCCGGCCTCGGGCTACTCCCCGGCTCCAGAATCCCCCTGGTTTGGGGAGGGAAGTGCAGGTCCCCTCTGGCTCGGCCACTGCTGGAATCACAGGGATGGGTCTGAGTTATCTCTGTCTGCGAAAGCAGCGAGCGTGCACATTACATAATATAATCTTCATGTCTTGAGGATTCAGGCCTGTCCTCTTTTGTGCTGCCAGATGGAAGAGGAGCCGCGCTCTCTCTGGAGAGATGTCCCTGCACATCGTGCTGCTCAGCCGTGCTGGAATTATGTGCTTTTCTCTACAGCCGGGCACTGTTGTTCCCTGGCATTTGGCTCCAGAATAGCTAGCTCTTTAGTATGCAGTGGATGCTATGCAGCCACTGCGATCCCAAGATTAATTTGTCTAGAAAAGGAGATACATGAAAAACCTCCAAAATGAATTTGTGAGGAGGATTCACTCCAGATTCGCTGAACAGCCAGGGTTTATTCCTAGCTGAAATCCAAACACAGGTGTCGTGGACAGCCAGGTTTCTGATTTGTGCTCACACTCTATCCCACTTAATAGTTTTTTCAGTCGCTGCTGCTTTTTTGCTCACTTCTGTAATATGGCCCCTGCCTGCATTGTTATTGCCTCTGTTAGTCAAGCTATTTCTTGCCCTGATCCCTGAAGTGCTCTCCGAAGTGATGAATCACATTTGCACTAGTGAGTCCCTTCTCACTAATGAGACATCTGCTCCAAATTCTGCAGTGCTCGGTTCGTTGAGGCAAGGAGCTACAACCCACCTGTAGACAGCAGTGTCACTACAGGCCTCAGGAATAGCTCAAAAGACCCCAAGGAGGGGGAGGGCAGCATTAGTCAGGCGAGACAGGAATCTTATCTATGTGAACTTCCTCACTGCAATGCCTCGTCAGCACCAGCTGCAACTCCAGAAATGGAAGCTTCTATAGAAGCAATGTTACATCCTGACAGAATTCACTTCCCCAGGACTCTGTCCCAGGCTCATGAAGGAGCCTTTTTGCAGCTACAGCTCCAGCAATGCAACTGCAGTAGGGAAAGCCAGGGCTCGTGTTCATCCAGCCATGAGCAGCCAGTTCTGGGGAAAAAAAAAAAAAAAAATAAAAAAAAAGCAAAACCAAACCCCAAAAGGTACCTTGGCTGTAATTAGGAACTGAAATGGCACTGCAGGTATAAATGGGAAATTACTGCTCAATAAATGTCTCCCTGACAAAACCCTTCAACAGCCCATTTAGCCACTACAACAGCTGCTGTCAAGTGTCCAGAGCAGGAAAGAGGCAGAAGGACTGGCCTGTCCTCTTTGCCACCCTGAGGATGGATGGAGGGCACCTTGTGCAGGAGTTGTACACGGGTGCTGTGCATCTGGTGCTGATAGCAGAGCTGAGGGCACAGAGCACTCCGAGCCAGGGCTGCAGCATAATTCTCCTTCCCTGCATTGCCCTGAGCAGCACGCGTGACTGCGGTGGTGGGGGCACAGGCTGCAACGGGACCCCAGGCTGCAGAGAGAAGTTGCACTTGGGTTATTGCAGCAAAGACTGTGTCATCACAGAGTAACTGCTGTGCATGTGCCAGCAAGAGCAGAGCTAGCATGAGTAAGCTTATTGTGCGATAATCACACCTTCATCTTTCTGGGTACATAAACTGCTGAGGTATCCGAGTCTGGCAGTGAGGCACAATCACTGTCTGAAGATGAGCAAGAAGGAACCCGGTCTTTTCCTCATTGGGAACATATGTCTGATTTGACACTGTTATCTTCTACTGTTTTTAAACAGAACATCATTATTGAACCACCTGTTGCCACTTAATTACCTGTGTTTGATACGAAGATGCTAAGTAATTGGCTTTTTAGGTACAAGCTCCTTCATTTTAATATCCTTTTAAGACATGCTCTAACAAAGCCTCGGTGTCCATTTCAGAGGTTGCATCAAAACTTCAGACAGGCAGGGGCTGGGCGCCCAGCCTCCTCTCCTGAACTTTGGGAAATACGGGATTTGGATCAAGGCTTAGCAATAAGACCTATAGGTGCTGACCTATAGAGCCGGTACCCCTCCCCGGTCCCGTTTCGGTAGGCTGAGCACCCAGGGGGAGCTCCCGCTGGCCCCCTCGGAGGGACCTTCTGAGGGACACTCGTGGGGGGTCACCCCGTGGGGCAGGGGTGCTCTCCGTCCCGGCTCTGCCATCGCAGACACCCACCTCCTTCCCAGGGAGGTGCGGGAGCCCCGGAGGTCAGGCCTCCCTCCCCGGGCCCCCTCCAGGGGCGATGCTCCCGCGGCCCCGGTCCGCCGCCGCGCTGGGGGGCTGCGGCCCCGCGGTCCCCCCTCCCCGCCATACCCGGGGCCGCCGGGCCCTGCCCGCCCGCCGCGCTGCGGGAGCGCCGCCCGCCGCCGCCCGCACCCCCTCGGCGGCGCCGCTTCGGGCTGAGCCGGCCCCCGGCGGGGGGGGAGGCCCCGGCTCACCTGGAGAGGAGGCGGCGGCGCGGGGGGGAACCCCGGCGGGGGGACGGTGCCCGCCAGCCCCCGCCGGATCGCCCCTTCCGCGGCCTTTGTCTGCGCTGTCACATGGGCCGCGGTGCGGGATTTAAGCGGGTCTCCGCAGGACATGCCGTGAGCGGCGCGCCGCAGCCCTGCCCGCAGCGGCAGCGCTCCGCCCGGCCGGGGATGCGGCTCTAGCGGCCCCGCGATGAGCGGCTCTTCCATGGCGAAGAGCGAGTCCCGCACTTCGCTGCTGAAGGCGGCGGGGGGCCGGAGGGCGGCGGGCGCCCAACCCCAGCCCCGCGGCAACCGCGCCCGGGACGGCAGAGGACGAGACGGGCAGGCGGGGAGGGAGCAGAGCCAGGAGCCGCTCCCCGGGGAGCCCAGTGCCCGCAGGCCGCTCTGCCACCCGGGCGCCCGGGAGGACGGAGCGAGGGGCGCGGGGAAGCTGTCACATGGACGGGGGGAGAGCCAGCTGGAGCCGGCGGAAGGAGGTCCAAAGAGAGGCAGCGGCAAGGAACCGGTGCGGACATCCAGGCATCACCACCACCTCCCGCAGCACGCCAGCCACGGTCACCCCCAGGACCAGCATCAGCTCTCAGACAGGGATGGGGAGGAGGCGGAGGAGGACTTTTTCTTCAGTCACAGGCAGAGGTCCAGCAGAGAGTCCCTGAAGCTCTCGGAAGGCGCGTCACCCCTGTCCAAATCCAGCAGCAAGTACTCCACCAAGTCCAGCGGCAGCGAGCGGTCGGTGGAAGCGGACCCCCTTTTCCACCAGCTGCACCCCATGCTCAGCTCGGTCTTTGGCCAGGTAAGGGGCAAAGCGCCTCTCGCCCCCCCCCTCCCTCCCCCCTGCCTGCCAGCCCTCCGCGCCCCCTCCTCTGCCCGTTCCCGGACCTTCGGCTCCTCGTCCCGGAGCCCCCCGCGCCTCCGGGCGCAGCCCCGCGGCTGTAAATGCACTGCTTCCTGCCCGCCCCTGCCCAACTTCTCCCGGCGCCGCGACACCGCCGGGGCGCTGCGGGGCCGGCACCGGTACCGGTTACCGGCACCGGCAGCGAGGAGGGCTCCGCGCCGGGGAGGGGGCCCGGGTCGGAGCCGCCCGCAGCCCCCCGGCTGCCCGCCCGCCCCGCCGGGCGCTGCGGAGGGCGCTCTCGGTGGTGCTTTCCCTGTTGCCGGGGGAAGTTGTGGCTCTGCCTGCTGAGGGTGAGACTCAGAGAAGCGGATTTTTAAAATGTATTTACTTATTAGATTCCATCTCTCTGGCTCCCCGCCTTGCTTTGCTGTATTTGTTTACATCTCCTTATGGTACATTTCTGTACAATCAGCATATGAATCATTTCTGATGGCAGAAGCTGTCAGGAGAAGGTAGTGGGGAGAACGACAAAAAAAATCCTGACCCAATTCCGAAGCCTTCCCAGTCACTATGTTAGGATGGAACAGATGCTTTTGGTGTTTGCAAGCTCTTTCAGTACAAAGCTGTCGCTTTTAGCTGCTTCTGGTAGTAAAATTACCCAACACGGCTACCCTCTAAAAATGAAAAGGCATAGGGAGACTGGCTCAAAATTTTCTTTTAGAGCCATTTAGGGATGTTACTGGGAGATGTAATCTCCAGGAAGATTAATGTAACTGCAATCTCCCAGAAGCACAATTCTAGGTATAAGCCAGTAGCTTGGGCGGCTAAGTTCCAGTCCTGGGAGTGATCGATTAAACCAGAATTATGATTCGTGGGGTTTGTTGTTGGTGTGTCTCTTTTTTTTTTTTTTTTAAGCGGGTTGGGAAGCTTTGCAGCGTGCCCATTCAAATCGAGATTATGGAGAGAATGGAAAGAATTTTTGTAACTGCGTGGAAGGAGGTGATACACCCGTATCTCTTCTAATCTGGTGGCAGGAAATACTGTCTACTTCTGTTCATTTTGACTTCTCCAGAGAAAAATCAAAGCACATCTATTTTCCTCAACGATTTTGCATCCTCGCTGACAGTCTGCTATTTATGAACGTTACGGTTGTGTTTAACTCAGAATGAGTATTACCCTCCCTGTGCCAGTGGTGTACCAGAAGTCTAGATTAAAATTTTGTAGTAGCACTAAGGAAGGGCCTGGTGAGCGGCTTGGTGCTCAACCGGGTTACAAAAAGAAAATTTCTAGCACCAGGCTTTGAAATCTATGGGCTCAGCTCTGACTTGTGCTGGCCCTGTAGTTCTGAGGAAAGTGAAGATGTATCTGAGAACAGATTTTAAGTCTATGGAGCTGTCTGTCCCCAAAGTGTCAGAAATACAAACAAATCCTCGCCAGGGCTCCCACTCACAGAAAACTCTCTGGTTCTGAACTCAATTCTTACCTGAAGGGTACCTTTATTTTGCCTGCTTTGCTGCTTGCATTCCAGTGTCATAAGATACTTCTGAAAAGCCGTAAACTTAGCAAAAACTAATTGCAGTGTTGAAGAATGCCCTTTACAGAAGAGACAGATACAATTCTAGTTTTCATCCTTTCACGGGGCACATTACACCAGTGCTTATAAACAAACACCAACATCTTTCTTTTAGAGCATAATATTTATTCCCATTTCTCTCTGTATTTCTCTCTCACTTGCTTTGTTTGAATTAACTATGAGAGAATGACCATCTAATGGAGATTCTAGGACTGGCTTTTAGGAGTAGGCTGTACAGGGGATTTGTGGATACTTCTTGTATCTATAGATATCTATATAGATATCTATATATCTGTATCTCTCTTGTATCTATCTTGTATTGTAGGGGACCTATAATGTGGGACATGCAAAGAGCTGGTTACAGGAAAGGAGATGTAAAGATTTTTAGTAATAATGCCAAAATTCTGGGACGAATAAAGGCCCAAGGAAAAGAATTGGAAATTCTGTCGTGGAACTGAATGATGGAAATTTTGTTTCTGGGAGTGAAGAAACAAATGCTAAGCATTGTGTGAAAATGTGAGTAATGTTTTGAGACAGGCAAGGACTTAAACCTGCAGGGGCCTGAATTGCAGCCTGGGCTGAGGCAGGGTCCCAGGTACAGAGGTGTCCAGGGTTGCAGTATAAGGCTGCAGGTTCTGTAACAGCAGTCTGCTCCACATTGTAATTAGTAGAGAGCAACAGCTCAGCAGACAATTTATTTAATACGAGAACTTCTTTCCAGCCCACACAGCCCACTGTGAAACAGTTAAAACAGTAATTTTGCAGTACGTAGAAGGAGAGGAGCACAGTGATGCATACCTGCAGCAGCAGAGCGCTGTGGTCCAGCAGCACCAGTATATCTTGTCCCAGCTCTACAGATGTGGAACATCACCCTGTTGTTCCACGGTGGTGCAGTGATGTGGTCGCAGAGGCAGACACTACAGTGGTACAAGCAGATATGCAGGAAAGATTGCAGGGATGACTTCACGGAGGATGTCGTTATTGCAGTGACAGCAAAAAGGAGCAGCCTAGGACTCCAGGATTGTGTCTGAGGGAGACAGATTTGTGGCTGTGCAGAAAAAAAGACAGAGTGAAGGCAGAAGTGCCATGTTTATATAACCAGCACAGCAATATAGTGCACTGTGGGTGTGTACTCCAGGAGAATGCTAAGATACTGCCAGGATACAGCATTTCATTAATTCACTGTTTCATTAATTAGGCTCATGCTATATCAGTGCAGTGATGTTCTAATATAATAAAGCAATAATACTCTTTTAGGGCATTTTACCATTTTGTAATTGAGGAATTAACGAAGGCAGGGTAGTGTAATGACTGTATGAGTATAAGCCAGGATGCCATCTCAGTCTAATGACGTGTTTGCACACTGGATCGGGGAAGCAGCTGCAGAAAAGCACTCTGCTGTGGAGTTTACACTGGGTTAGCATGCAGTGCCACACAGCACTGACAGCATGCTGGTGTGGTAACGCAATCCTGTGGCAGAACAGAGATGTGATACTGGTGCCATGTGGTAGGAGTTTGGCAGTGCACGGGTGTGATAATTATGGAGTGTTGTAGCCCGACAGAAGAGTTTAACAGTCTAATGATGTAGTAATACAATATTGCAGAAGGGAGCTAGTGTGTACAGCAGTGATTACAGCTGGTGTGATATTAGCAGAGGGCTGTGCTGACCTGACAGCACCATCCCCTTGTACCAGAAAGCAGTGAGTGAGATGTTACCACCCCGCCGTGGTTTTGGAAGCACGGCTGTGAGTTAGCACAAGGGCACAGACTGGTGTGGTGACAGAAGTGGTGCAGTGTGAGTACGGGCTGGCCATAGGACACGTGTGACAGCAGGGTGGCTGTGTTTTAAAGTCGTCCTGCAGCAGTAGCTGGGTGCAGTGTGAGAGCAGTGCAGTGACTCAGGGGTGTAATTGGCAAGAGATGCATGTGGGATAACGCCGCGAAGTGGGAAAGTGGCAAGAAAAGTGAGCGTGCAGAGGACGTTTCATATAATTTTGGTAGCAGGATAGTGTTGGAGTGGCCAAGTGGCAAAGGAGTGTCATGGAGTGAAAAGGAGCATGCTGTCACCCCAGCAGGACAGTCTAGCACGATGGTCCTGATTGCATGGCTACAGGACAGAGTTTAGCAAGAGTGTGACATCGAGCAGTCACACGTCCATAGCAGCAGAGGAGTAGTGATCCCTCAGCAGCTGGGCTGGCAGTGAGGTGGCAGCCTGGCAGCAGGACAGTTTATTAATGTGACAACAGTAGCAACGGCAGGACAGAGACTGGGACAGCAGTGCGGTGGCAGCAGGGACCACGGTGCAACAGTTTTGTGGCAGCAGGGTTCCTGGGGCAGCAGAGATGGGGCAGCAGTACCTTTGGTGCAGCAGCAGCTTGGCACTGGGCTTGAGCACAGCACGGTATGGGCACTGCAGCACAGAAACCTGCCGCTTCTCCTCACTTCATTCCTCCCGGGCCACAGTGCTGGCCTAGCTGGCACCTTTAAGAAGAGCTTTTTCCAGGCCTTTGCTATGCAATATTAATTTGCACGCGATCCTGCCATGTGAGACCTGACCGTTTTCAGAGCCATTTAGCTTTCACACCCTGCCCGACTGTTAAATTTTTCAGTGAAGTGATTCCCCAACAGTTTTCTGTCAATTGCCTCTGGTAGCATGGGGATCAGAGGGGTCAAACAATGCCGTAGGGAGTCATTAAATATTTACAGGCTTCTGCTGTTAGCACTGTGGCCAAAGGGGCTTTTGTATTTCTATTTCTACAGGGAGTTAAAAGCCTCTCCTGTCTACACCGACTGCCAATCCTGCTTTAATGTCAGCATTCACATTATCATTAGAAGGGGGAAGGAATCTTTCTGCATTTCCTGTATAGTTTTCCTTTTCTTGTCCTGCTCCATCTTCTTTTACTCAAGGGCTTTAGTTCATCTTAACATGTCTCAATGGGCCTTGGAGCAAACCGGGATGATAGAAGTGTTGGGTCCTGATCTGTCCCCAGGCTGCCTGTGTGGGAAACTGGTGTCAAGAACATTCTTCTCTAAAACATCCAGGAATGGGAAGGGGAAAAGCATCTTGTCAAGCCCCTCACTCTTCTGATCTCCTTGTCCACAGGATGACCTTGTTCCCTCCAATGGCTTCAGCTCAGCTGATTGTGATGGGAGTTTTGCCCAAGAGCAGTCGCTGCGTCAGGACCACATTTGGAGCTCCACAAGCAAAGAGCTGGGGAGCCCCAGCCAGCCCAGCTGAGGGAGAGTTAATGGCTCAGTAATGGAAGTTTTTGGTTGCCCCCACGTATTGTTGAGGGAGCTGCAGTGTTTTGGGCTGTGCTGGAGCGGTGATGCCAGCAATGGAAACTTTTGGGTGTCGTGCCGTGGGATGGCAAAGGGGAAGGTGAAAGGTCTGGGTTTGCAGGTGCTGGCACATGGTTTGCACCACACTGTAAGGCAAGTGAAGCGATGGTGTGTCAGGGCTGAGGGCAAACTGAGGGCAGTCTCTAGCAGCTACTCATTGACAATGTTAAATCAGCACAGTAATTTGGGGTGAATAGACGGCTTCTGGCTCAAAATGACCAACCGCCGTAGTGATGCTGATCCCATTACATGGTCTTAGCTCGCTGGTACGGAGCGTGGGTGCACGGGTTGGGAAGAAGAAAACCCCAGAAGCAGCACCGGATCCTTCCCTGACTTTTCCTGCTCTTTTAGGGCACCTCTGAAGGCATGTTCCGTCCCCAAAAGAGTCCTCAAAGGGCGCGGAGAGCGAAAGGTGTCCCCGGGGGCCGCGGGGGTCAGTCCTGCTGCCGGGGGCGGCCGTTCACAGCCCTTCCCTCCGCCGCGGGGGACACCCTCCCGCGGGGCCGCCCCGGGGACGGCGGCGGCTCCGCCGGGTGCTCCCCCGTCCCGTCCCGTCGGTCCCGTCCGGTCCCGCCGCGGTCGGCAGCCCCAGGGCGCCCCCTGCTGCGGGCGGCGGTGCGTGACCCGCCCGGCTCCTTCCCTCCCCGGGGCCGCTTCCCCGCTCAGTGCGCCCTGGGCACCCCGGGCCTGCCCGGGCCACCGGTGAGGGGGTCAGACCCGGGGATTGACTCGTGGGTTGCCGTCACGTAGGCAAGAGCTGGTCCGGTCGTCCCGCAGGTTTCCAGGTGTGTATTTGCGGGCGTCTGGGTACCCGGCTGGGGCTCCGTCGCTTCCATCCCTGCATGTGTTGGCTGTCCATGCATGTAGCCTGACATAAAGAGCCTTCATACAAACATCTTGTCTGTATACACACAGCCTGTATGTGTCCAGCCTCTGCTAAATCTTCTCTGTGCCTATGCAACTACCCCTGTACATGTGTACGTGTTTCTGTGCGTAAAACGACTGACGTATTCGAATAGCCCTCGCCATACCTTCCAAGGTATGTGTCATGTGTTTTCTATATGTAGCGGACACAGATGAACATTGTTCCACTTGAGCACATCCACTCCGCTCCCCCCTTGCTCAGCTTGGAGGAAAATTTATCACATTTATTGCTTGTGAAGAGCTTGAGGGATGGGAGCCAGACGTACAGAATCACTGAGGGGCAATGGATAAGCTTCCTGCCTGCAGTGGGTCTGCCAGCAAACATTAATCTTTGTCAGTGATTTACTTTTTAAACAAATCTGTTTTAAAAGGATACAGAAAGACATCAAAATAAAACCAAGCTAAAAGAACATTCATTAGATATTCTGTTCATGAAATACACAGCAGCATGATCTAATGCACTGGAACACACAAACCTTCTGGTTAGATTCAGCTTATCTTTTGAGGGAAGAAAATCTTTCAATAATAAATTAATCATAATTTAAATTAGTCCACCATGCATTCCATCAACCTGTACTGCCTTGAGTTTTGTTTCATGCAGTATTGGGTTTGAACAAAGTGCCAGGGAAGAGTCTAGCTTTAGATGTAGTGGCTGGGACTGCAGGTTTGTCAGCCAAATTAGCTGTGGTTCTTTGTAGCATTCAGAGCTTCCGTAACTGTTTTTCCCTGATGAGTCCATGAGTGGTATTGATTTCCAATAACAAGCAGCTATATGGTGTGCATCCAGTAAAAGATGCCTAGAGAACTTTGGGCTCCCTTTCAATAATCCTCTGACATTCCTCTCACCTTAGAGAGTAACAGCAGTGCCCATGAACTTGAATAATCCTCCAATTTCAATCAAATGCTCTGCTTAAAAATAAAGACAAGCAGCTGTATGGTCAAATTTATTTTGTTTTAGTAGCTTTCTGCACCATCATAAGACCATGACTTCATTGCTATCTACAAATGACATCATTAGCAATATTTGAATATTTCTTCCACCTATTCCTGCCTTTGCACCTCGCAACCATCTTTGGAAAGAATATACAGCGTTGCTTCATCCCACACAGATGAAATACATTCTTTGCTCTTGGAAGAAAACAGGTGACTGCGTAACGTTGTGAAGCATCGTGTCACAACGGTTGAAGGCAGGAAGTAGAAAACAGCCAGCACCCCCCCCTGCATGCTGCTGAAATGATGCAAAAAGAGTTTAGGTAGTTTGTGACCAGCCGTGTTGAGATATAGCTAGAGATCTCATACTGGGATACACAGTTTGATCCCTTTGAAGGTGTTGTCAGGTCCTTACTCAAAATAGAAGTGAGGCAGACCTTGGTTTTATGGTGGTGTGTCCCTTGTAACCCTGCAGGGTTGCTTTCTAGCATTTGGTTAATCCTGGTTCCCAGGCCTCTGCTCACCTAATAATCAGCCACACTTTTTGTAGAACCTCCATGTGACAGGCTAATACTGACCCCCTGTCCCTTTTACTTTGAAAGAGGAGAGGGATCCAGGGCAGAATTAATGGCTTTTGCTGTAGTCCCAGACAAACAAAGAGTGATTTGCAATTCTCATGTTCCTCAGCAAAGGGAAGGGACCACGTTAGGTTTGTTTTAAACAATCTTTGTTCTGCTTATACATGGCAAATTGTCACAGCAGCTTCTGGGCTGTCAAGCTTGTACTTGTCTTTTTGTAGCCCATTGATGATCTTGAAAGCAGAAGATTTCCACAACACATTGTGCTCTGGCCAACACATCTCCTGTGCAGGGACTTAGAAGTTGGGCTGGTGCAAAATACATGGACCAGATTTGCATGGAAGGTGTCAGGAGATGGCACAGTCCCATCTCTTTTCATCTAATGCAGAATAAAGCCAACTAATTACAGTCAAAGCTGTTCTAAACAGAACTTGAAAGTCCAGGCTTTGTTACTTTGAGAGGGATGGAAAATATCCTTGGTCTTTTTAAAAACCTCTCTGTTGTTTGTTGGAATATGATCCAATTGCTCTAATGGAGGAGAATATTATGCACAGCATGAGTCAGCAACACTTTCTTCCTGGAACAGCTGACAGCAAAGAAAGTTCCCAAACTCTCTGCAGAAATATTCCTCCTCCCAGATGAGGATCTGGACTGTATCCATCGATACCTGCTGGTGCCTCCCCTTAACCTGTACTTGTCTGACTGGAATATGGAAGCATCCAAGGTTCATTTGAGGTTAGAGGAGACAACTTGGTGTGTGGCAAAAGCACTTGGGAGCCTGACACAGAAGAAGAGAGGGAAACCAGTCACAGAAGTTCAGAGTGCCAGTGCATGTTCCAGCAGTCAGGAGCTTTCAAACGAGGCCCTCGACAGCGCTGGCAGGAGGAGGATATTAACAATTCCAAATGCTTAGGCTCATCTGAGGCCATCCAGTAAACAAGATTGGGTTGTTTCTTGTAAAATACAGATCTATAACCACCAGCTAAAGGGTAGTGGGGAGCAGATTTGAAAGCTACTGATCAATATGTGCACTCTCCACTCTGAGATAGGAAAAAATAGATTAAAAATTATTACTCTGTTAGGATACATTAAATAAGGTTGTGTATATTTTAAAATACTAAATCCTCAAAGCATGCAATGAGCTCTTAGGGAAAACTATGGACTCCAGTGAAAAGATGCTAGGGATGAGTTTTCCCTACTTTACAATGTACTCTCCTCAGAAACTAACCCCCCTATCTACTGATATTACCCTGTTGCAGTGTTTGTGTTGTGCTGAGAACAACCATCGGATATAATGTTCCAGAAAGAGAAAGACTGAAATGGGCCTGGCATCTGAACAGTCTTCCTGTACAAATCCATGCTTCCACTGGAAGTTTTTACCAAGCAAAGCTACAGACCAATATGCAACCGCAAGTTTTGGGTTGATTTCTGGTCTTTCTGTTGTGGCTGGTGGATATTTGCTGCCACTAGATAAAGTTTCTGTCAGCTACCAAGTGATTAGCTATGGTGGGATCCAACATTTTCCTATGGAACGAGCATTTCTGTCAAAGGTGCCACTCCTGCTTTTTAAAGAATCCAGACATAATTAAACCACCTAAATCACTCCCTGTTCAATGCCAAGTCACCTGGCCTCCTCCCTGCCCGGTGCTCAGGGCATTCAATGTGCCAAATGCTTCTTTCCCATGAGCTGAGACCTTGCCCTGTGCCAAACCACATCCATGAGGTCTCTGCTTTTCACCTGAGGGAAGAGGAGGGGATGTGGGCACATAGGCAAGACTAGCATTTCACAGAGTTCCTCCCGATTTTTAGAAAGTTTACAACAGAGCCCCAGACCTTAAAAGAACAGTGTGATTGCCACAAAGAACAGTGTGGGAAAACCAGTATACATGCATGTGCAGCCCTCCCACTCGCACACTGACTACCCCAGATATAGGCATACCCACAGATCAGCACCTACACACAAATGTTTTTGACACACTTATTCTCAGCATCCTGTTCTCTTACAGCAGCCTCAGTTGGAGGAAGGGAGAAAATATGTTCCTTCTAACCTAATCTTCTAATGACCTTTCTGCCAACTCCACTTTCTGCCTGATTCTTAAGCTGCTCGTGGTGGCGATGGGAACAAGATTCCAATGTAGAGAGTGATTTTCCTCCCCAGGTCAGCAGGGTCTGTCTGCTAAATTGTGATGTGCTGCCCAATTGCTCTTAAGAGATTCAGAGTAAATACGGAGATAAGAAAATTGTTGACAATTGCGTCTCTTGGGCCCCTTGGCAGCTCTGCCAGAGTTCTTGCAGAGTTGAAGCACTGTGATTGTGCTGCAGACCTGGTGCAAGTGGGCTCCCATTTCCTTTTCTCTTCCTGGATTGTGATTTCCCTGCCAAGCCTGGCAGCAGGTCTCAGACCTCTCCCTCTGCCCTGCACATTTCCTACAGCTGCCTGCAATAGAGGGGAAGAAAAGCAGGAGAGTGGGCAAATGCGGCAGCGTGCCACGGTGGCTGGCTCCAGGTGCTCAGGTATGAGCTACTATTTAGAGGATGACCATCTCAGTTTCTGTTGGGAGGCTTTTAATGGTCTGTAAGGCACACTCAATGCCTGCCTTCCAAAGTTGTCCTGTGGCAGTCTAGGGGCTGTGATGGATTCTCCTGGCAGGAGATGCCCGACTCCCTTGTTCTACTCCCTCTCTCCGGGAGGATGCAGGAGACGGGCACTTCTCAATTGCAGGGCATTCCTGGCCTCTGTGCTGCCTGTCAAGGGGAGATTCATTACCAGCAGGGAGGTGATTCTCTCTTCTCTCTGCTCTGGAATTGGAGTCATTTGTCTCGGGAAAGAGCCCAGGCGCCTCGCTCGCTGTGTGGCAGCTTTTGCTCAAGGGAGACAAGCACTTCGTCAATAAACAAGGAGCCCAGGGAATGGCTCCAGCTGACAGAGGACATTATTAACGACCGGCACTTTGGCTGAGGGTAGATCAACCTCCCATTAGCTGCTTTAAGAGGGGAAAGAGAAATAGGGCTAAAGATGGCAGCCCTGAGAGGAGCTGGGAGTTTCGGCATCTTCCCACAAAGTCCTCTGCTGTGAGGTCCAGGGCTGGCACAGCTCCCAAGGACTGTATATTTCCCTAGCGTCAGGGGTCCTCAAACTGTGACAGCAGCAGACAGGCCTATCTCAGGAACAGTTTTGCATCCCAGCCCACTATGGGTGGGCTCTGCTATGGAGGTCTTCCAGACCAGAGCTCTCCTACCCGCTCTGTCCGTCGTTCAGTCTGTCCTGGGTACAAAGGATGTCTTCCAGGATCTGCTACTGCAGCTTCTTGCTTTGGAGGGCCTGTGGACCTTGGTGCAGCTACTTCCCGGGCCACGCAGTGAAGAAAGCATTGAGGGGATCTGAGAGGAAGCAGTTTTGCTGCCTTCACTCTTGGGAAGTGGTTAGTGCAAGGAAGAGCAAGAAACACCATCCCGCATGGCTGTGCATTTTTGGCTGTGACCGGAACTGGAGAAGCTGTTGACACTTATTGTGGTTGGACTCCTAAACTCACCCCCTCAGGTGTAAGAAGCCTCTAAGCTCTAAAGCAACTGTTGATTCACTTTACAGTCATACTTAATGTGCCACAACACCATCAGGGTGGAAGCAGAAAAATCCCTGCTTTGTTGTGACGTTGATAGTTCATCCTTCTCTGTCCCAGAGCTGCCAGGAGAGTGAGTCCTTGGCTCCTGCACAAAAAAGCATGTGGTGCAAGTACTCAGCCCATGGATTAAGTCTTTCTAGAGCCTTTTGTTTGGAACCACACTCTCAAAGAAAGATGTGCAATCTTTTAGCTGAGCACCTGAGTGTCCAACCAAACTGCTGCATAGACAGGGTGTAGGATCAGTGTCATCGTGGTCTTCATGGTTCTTGAAGGATGTAGCTCTTCATGCCTTGGCTTCTTATCACTGTGGAGCTGCAGCTGTGGCGGCTTCATATCTAAGGGTGCATTCACCATCCTGTTCAGATCCTGTTGCCTGGGTGTGATGGTGAGGTTTTTATGCAATTTAAATCTCTTTTCAGACTGAATGCTCTTATGCTCAGCCTTAGATCAGAGGAAAATGTATTGGGGACTCATCCCTTTTCTTTCAGAGATTATTTGGTTACCACAACAAGCCTAAAGTTCAGAGTTCAGAGATGGCTCTAGGCTTGGGAGCCTCTTCCTTATTTCATGACCTGAGTGCCTGGAAATGGAATGGCTGGATCTGACGTTCATCTTCTTTGCTTCACATTACCTAGCCTGTGTCTGATCAGATTTAGGATTTAGGTGTGAGCCCATGTTTGGCAGATTTGTGCAAGGAAACCACCAGTTGATTTCCATTTGCTGAAAACTGGAAAAACTTTACCGCAAGACTGGCTCAAGGTCTCTCCCTTGTGGTTAAAAGTTACTACCCTGGGGCTGAGAGTGTTTTAGAGTCCCTGGACCACTGTCTTCAGGCTTGCTTCCACTGTGTCAGGAAAAGAAGGAGGAACTTCTAGGTCTGATGGTATTTATAAGGTGAAACAGGTCCCACCCAGATAAATGGTCCATTTTTGCTCCGAAATGAGCTCTGGACTCTGCTTCAAGCCCCTAAGTGGATTGCCTTCTGGTCAGCCTAGCTCTTTGGTGATTGAAAAGCTGAGAGGAGGTAGAAGGGGGGTGGGTAGGGATGTGATGTTCAGAGACTGTGTGGACCCAAACTAGCTGGATTCACTGAACTCATCACTGAAATCACTTCTTGCGGTGCCTCTCTGTTTTAATTCTCCCCGAAACAGCCCTCTCCCTTGAGTGAAACAATCTTGCCTGCAGATTGAGGGGGGTGGGAGGGATTTGAACATTAATCTGATGTAGATTATACATCCGCCTCCCTCTCTCTCTCCCCTTCTCACTCTCTCTCTCTCCCTCTCTCTCCCTCTCTTTCTGTCTGTTTCTCTCCCCTCCCTCTCCTTCCTGCTTCATCTCTTCAAGAAAGTGAACATAAAGTAAAAACACGGAGAGAGAGAGGCAGAGAGAGAAAAAGCTCCCTGAAGAGGGAAGCCCCAGCAGCCAGTAGCTGTTTGGATTTGCCTGGCGCTGCCTTTCTTACTTTGCTCCCAAGGAATACCTTTAATGGGATCAATTGCTTCAGTTCCTTTTTAACCAAGTCCACCGGAAAGGCAGACTCAACATATTATGGGCAACTGTGTGAAGTCTCCACTGAGAAACCTCTCAAAAAAGGTATGTTCCCTGAATCAAAGTGCATTGTGCATTTCCAGCCCTGCTTCTTGGGACGGGTGACGTCGTGGGCAGATGGGAACGGGAGGTGGGAGAAACACAGAGATGTGTATGAAGGGTTCAGCTCACTTCACCAGACTTTCTTTGTAAGAGCTGCTCATGTGAGTGCAGCCGTTAGAGCTATAACATGTGTAAATAAACATGTGCTGCTGCATGCACAGGAGTAGGCTTGTGTCCTGCTCCGTGTGTGTGTGTAGCTGTCCTCTGGGTACCTGCAAGCTTGTGCTTGTCGATGTGCATGGTGTGCTGGCACATGCCTTCTGTAGGGGCATCTTGATGTCTGGGTGTTTGTGTGAGTTTGTGTCAGCTGAGAGGTATGTCCATGAGTCTAGCCATATGTGTAATTTCTGTAGGGATATATGTTCATCTGCATGTGAATGGGGGTGTGTTTGTACGTGTTTATGTTGGTGTGTAACAGTATGCACATCTAATGAGCCCATCCAAAGTGTGTGTGTCCTTAGCTCCTTATGTCTCTGTGTACGCATCCTGAGGTGCAGGAACAGGCATGTGTTGTATGTGTTGTTGTGAGTGTATAGGGGGAATTTGTGTGCATCACACACGTACCCCCGCTTGTATGGCACTCTCTATGTGTATATATCCTCAGAGGTCTGTATGTAGACATGCGTGTGGTTTTATGTATCTCCATCCTCACGTATGTACAGGTTTAGTTTTGTTGATATGTGTTTGGGTATAGAAGCTTGTTTTTCTCTGTGATCTGTTTGTCCATGCCTCTGTTTGCAAGTGGACACTCTGGGCCTGGCTGCGTGTTCGTGCATCGTGTCACACGTCAGCAGGGCCCATGTGTCTGTACGCTTGGGCCCAGCTGGACTTCATCTGCGAGCCATCATGTGTATCTGTTAGGCTTCAGCCTGTGGTCTGCTCTGTGCTGAGGTTTCACAGTGATCCCGGGATGAATTAGATTCTGCTATTAGGGAATAGATTGAAATGGGAATGACATGCCCCAGAAATATTTCTTGTTTGACTGATATCAGTGTCTTGGAGCACTGTGTACCTGTCAGTCGCATGCTTCTCTCTTAGCAGTGCTGCAAATCTAATAACTCAGCAAAAAGCTATGTGATTCACTCCACGTAAATGAAAAAGTTATGTTAAGCATCCAAAGTATTGCAACGGGGAGCTACCTCTGTGGAGACCTTGCTGACAGTGAAATGCCACTGCCATCAGGATGCTCCACCCAGGAGATTCTGCCACCCCAGAAAGCTCCTCTGAAGGGAGCTGTTAGAGAGAGGACCTCCCTAACAAGGAGTTTCTTCTGGCCAGAGATTTGCCTTTTCTGTGTAGAAACACAGTTTGCTTGTTATCTCGGCTGCTGTAAACAAAGCCAGTAATGGCACAGTGCTGCTGCGGGGGAGCTGGTATACATGAGGAGGGAATTCATCACCAAGCAGTTAGCCAGTGCTGAGACCAGTCCCTAGGTCGGGGTGACCTTCAGGGAGAGGCAGAAGTCATTGAGGTTTACCCAAATGTTCCACATATGAAAACCCAACTTGGTTGCTTGTAGGTCATCTCCAACTTACAAAAAAAGGCTGCAGCTGTGCTCAGCGTGATCAAGGCGATTGCAATTAAATTCTGACGTGTAGCCAGGCTGCTTGAATCAAAAGGAAATCAAGACCTTATAAGGTCTGTGTCGTCAGTCTTTTAGGTAATTTATGCTTTCATTCCTAAAAGCTGCTTCAAATAATGCAGTTTGTGCCTGGTTAAAAGGCCTGAGATGGCAGGACTAAAGAAAGTTCCAAAGCTGAGTTAGAAAGTTCCTCAGACGTCACTCCAGCTAGCTGTGAATTAAAGCCTCCAGCACTCATCCTGACAGGTCCTGCAGCTCTGCTGCTCTTTTGAACACAACCCATGGGATTGTAGTGGAGACTTTGCAGATCAGTCCTAACATTGCACAACTTCACTTGGCTGTTTTACGATCCTGGTCTTTTTTTCTCAGATTTTACCTTGGGCAAACTAGTTTTGCTTAAATGGCAGGGGAGGGACTGTAGACAATGTGTGTGAAACCTGTTCTTGGGTGACAGACTGATCTCTTGAATACAGGATTGCAACACTCCCAGGTACCAGCTGGCTTGGTCTGGGCCTGGCTTGACACAGGGGTACCTTGCCTGTTTTGGTGGCAGTGCTCAGGCTCTGTCTCCACGTCTGCTGTTGGCAGCTTCACTTTCCCACTGTCACAGTGTCCCCCCAGTGATCCCAGCAGCCAGACAGGCTGCTTTTCTCGCTGAGGTGCACTGCAGTTGGGATGAAGAGGCCGCTATGGGTTTTTCCACTCTGCAAAGTCCCTCTGACACCCAGGCAGGAAAACGAGGTGATCTTGTTGCACTTCTGCTGCAGAGAAAGGAAAAGCTTTGGCATCGAGATCTCCTGCTTTGCCACCCTTCACCATCACTATGACTGTCTCTAAGTCGTGCCAGTCTGTTCCCTCTCCACAATCTGCTGGTTTGACACAGCCAAGGGCTGGACTCAGCCAGGAAGAGTAGTGGTCTTTTGCTCAAGGAATGGGCAAGGAAAGCCTGAGGTTCCCGGTCCTGTCCTTGCATTTTTCTCGTCATGCACACTGCTGTTTCCTCTAGAACAGGTGACTGACGTTGCTTTGCCCTGTACCCATATCACAGCTCCCTTCCCAGCTCTGCCAGGGTGTAGGAATGTGGTGGAGGGAACCTGTGGGGATACTTGGAGGGGAAACCTGGGGAGCTGCTGGCAGAGGGATCATGGAATGCCATGAATCCTGCCTGCAGTGGCAGAGCGGGGCAGGGATCCCCTGTTGGGGTCACACTAAACCATGTACATTGATACCCTGGCACTGAGTCAGGTTGTCTGGGCAGGATCCTTGGTGGCTCTTGGGAATTGTATCATCAACCTGGCAGTCTCTACCCACACAGGAAAATAATGGGATGACCATTCTGTGGTACTGCTCTGTCTGTGGCTTGGTAATAAACTCTGTTTTTCTGGTGTCAGAAAACAAGGATTAGGGGGCTGTGGGGACTTTGATCTTTTATGTGGCTTCACTGGACTTAAACGCAGAACTGATGAGGGCTATTTTAAGTGATTCATATTATTTGGTATATTAAAGTGAAAAATGTGCCAAGAAATAAAGCTGATAATTTTGAAAATATATTGCACTGATATCACAAAGCTGTGCAGTTCAACACAGATGCCTTGACATTTAGCTGAACTAGTAATATGCCATTTGTGGACAGATGCTCATCTTTCAGGTTTTTAAGGAGAAGTATCCTATATGTCAGATTTAATTAGAGGCAGTTTTCTTTCCTTATCCATGACTGCAATGAAAATGCTTTTCTGCTTCATTATTTTCTTTCTCCATGGCTTGCTTTTCGAGTTGTTTTTATTTTGATGCTTGTTATTCACATGACATGATACATGAGCAGATTTGTGTAAGACTGCGTACAAAAAAGCAGACTATAAACCATGTGTGCAATACAACAGCACACGGCAGACACAGCAAGTAGATACAATAGACTCGGACAAGTGTGAATGGGGTGTGTGTGCGTATCTGGTCTTTTAGCCTGAAAAAGCACCTCAGGCTTTAAAGAAAGGGTTAATAGAGACAATGACAATTGACAGAACTTCTCTGATCACCCCTGGGAGCACCGGCTGTAAAAGTAGAATCATTCCTGAAGAAAAATCTGATGTATGATTAATGTTTATTCTATAAAACCAAGGGTCCTGTGGGTTGTGCTGGCTTTTTATAGCTGCATGGGAATATCAGGATAAGAGTTTTCTTGTAGAGCCAGGGAAATGCATTTCTATAAAAGGAAAGCAGTGCCTCCTTATAAAATCCAGTGCTGGATTCTGTTCTGGAGCCCTAGCTTAGCAGGACATGTGCACTTAGGAAAATGTGCAAATGCAAACAGACAAATATGTTGTGCCTGTGCCTGATCTCCACTTCGGGACTGTCAGTGATTAGAAGAGGGCAGTGCAATAACTGCCTGAGACCCTGAGGATGTAATTAATTAGAAGTGGCACAGGGAGTGCGAGCCTGCAGTTGGCAAAGCCACCTGATGCCATAAATGGCCTTCTAATAATATTATAAAGCGTGTGATGCTGTGTTGCTGACACGTAATGCAGAGCCTAACGTGGGGTCTTAGTGCAGGCTGTGCCTGGTCTCCTGGGGATTCCCTGGCCACGTGGCTCTGCCAACAGCTTTGCCCTGGGCACAGGCTGGCACACGTACCGTTAGGCTGGAGCGTGCTGGTCCTGTGCAGATATTTCAAGGATTCATTAACTGTGGGGCTGATAGTGGGAGCGTGGCCCTTTGGGCAGTGTCTGGGTAGATGTGAGCAGTGCTGAGAGTTTGATGTCATTTCAAAGCGAATTTCTCCTGGTTGGTTGTACTTCTGTCAGCTTTTGAAAGTGAACTCCCGGACTTACCGCTTCTGTATAAATCCTAATAGACCGGTGGGGGGGGACGCAGTGTGGACCAGATGAAGGAAATTTAGCAATAATGTCTCTGCAAGGCGGTTCAGTAAAACTTCAGAGGAACGGCTGGGTGAGACGGGGAGGTAACATCCTCTGTTGTGTTGTTTGCTTGCTGCTGGTTGGCTGGGAAGATCCGCCATGAGGAGAAGACGTGCTATAAGGCTGTCCAGACGAGCGAAGAGGGGCCGTCGTCTTGCGAGTACCAGGGTCCGCTCATGGTGCTGGCCCAGAACTGCGCCGTCATGCACAACCTGCTGGGGCCAGCATGCATCTTCCTGAGGAAGGGCTTCGCAGAAAACAGGCAGCCTGTACGTAAGTTACACCCAGCCGGGCAAGACACGCACAAAGCCGTGGGGATGCGAGCCGGGGATGCGGAGCTGCCCGTGTGCTCTGTCTGCGTGGAGCTCTGTAACCCCCATCCCTGGGTCTCGAGCATCCCGGCTCCAGCTCCAAGTGCAAATACAATCACAGGCAAATGTCTAACCTGAAGGATGTGCAGAGATATCCCTGTGCCTAAACACCAAGAGAGGAGGATTCTAAAAACGCAGCTATGGAAGATAGATCCAAGCCTACACTCAAGTAGGCATAATCATATGGACTCAGGAGGAGTCCAGTGTTCAAAGGTGTTATTCCAGCAAGACATCCACATCTTATTCCTAGAGGCTCGGATTAGCATTTAAGGCCTAAATAGCCACTTAAATGCAAATCAGGGCATCTGTATTGGGTAAAAGCTGTCCCACAGAGATGCCCGTATTTGATATTGTTCCTATCAGCTCACAGTAGGCACAATATTACCCACAGAAATAAGCATGCATCTGCCTCCTCACAGATACCCAAACGCAATCTCTTATGCACTATCATACACAGCCTGACACGGCAGCAATCCCAGCCAAATAAACCCAAGAACATCAGTCTGTCCTCATATTTGCAAATAGTGCCAGACTACCAAATGCTATTACCCGTACACACACAGATAAATAGCAAAAACACATCCATCCATTCAGTCACACTTCTTTGTAGCTATGTGTTTCTAAGAATCTAGTGTATGCATTTATATACAAAAATGAAAAATATTTCTATGTCAATTCAAATGAATACACCTGGACACGTTAAGTATACAGAAATATGCACCCCAGCATTACTTATTTACAAGAAATAAAACATATTTTTCCACATAAACATTTGTTTCCTACAATAACATGAATTTAAAGCCATACACAAACATATGATTAACACACATTTTATGGATATGTATGAGTGCATCTGTGCATTGTTTGTCAGATATTCACCCAGTGCACTCCATATTCTGGTGAAAGAAAGCTCCCCCCAGTTACCTGAAAGTCAGAGCTTTCTTGACTCTGTAAGAAACCTCTGTCTTACTCATGTAAGTGTTGATATCTGCAGCTGTAGGAGACACCTAGATCTTTATTTTTAAAACCTCTTCTTCAACCAAACAACCTCAAAAGGAGACATTATTTGTCATTATTGATCAAAGAGCTTCTGTTCTTCCCGACCTTTAGCCACTAAGTGATCACATATTCCTTGTGCCAGTTCACTAAAGCACAAAACATCATTTTCTCACAGAAGCACACTGCTGGCATGCATTGAGCTACCTGTCACAGGAGGGAGGTCCAGCTCTCTAGTAGAAGGCTCACAGCTGGACAGTGTCCATCCTGTTTAGGCCCTAGAGACTCACAATACCCTAAGAAGTCTACAAAGTGGGATTAGTGACGTCTCCAACTACCCTGATGTAGAATAAGCGTATCTGATAAAAAGCTTTACTTTTACTGACTCTCTAGACCAATAGGATTTATTGTGCATAGAGCAGACATAAATGAGGGTAAGGCCATTATGTGTAATGGACTTTCTGAGGGTCATCTCTGCTCATATCTAGGATCCAAACTCTCTGAACAGTTTTATTCCTCTTTCCATATGTTCTTTGAAAGCTTTAGAGTGATTCAGCCCATTTCTTCCCAAGCAATTTTCCTCCTTTATCATTTTAGGGATCTTCTTTCAAATTTAAAACAGAAAACCTCTTCATGATGTTAGTTATTGCTTGAGTCAGATTTTTGGAGGGACACAAACCCTCCCCCTCCTTTTGCATTCGCAGTCTGTGGCTCTCTGATGGTAGAATCTGCATGTGCAAAGATACGCTCAGAGCCCTGCAAACGCAAATGCCTTGGTGTGCAAAATTAGTGCAAATTAGTGCTGAAGTCCCCGTTTCTGACATGTCTCAGTCATGTCGGGTGCCACGTGGTCTTCAGCGAGCGAGGAGGAGGATGGCCTAGGTCCTACCCCAGCCACTCTCACACGCCAGTGGTTACCGCAGGTGAGTCACGGCCCCCTTCGCACCAGGGTGGTGGTGATCAAACCCCTGCATCTGCTGCCACGTCTCGGGGCATTAATAGCTGTGAACTCTGCAATGAGGTGCACAAGGTGTTGGTATTGGTCACGGGTGGTTTTCATCTGCTGTTTTATCTAAGGCAGGAGGGCAATAAAGCCTCCTGCATCCGGCCTAAGGAGCTCGAATTGTTTTATTACTTGGTGTTGATGAAAGCGGAACAAACGGGATGACATGTTTGAAAATACCAGGTCTGTGAAGGATGAAACGGCAGAGCCATTGCGCTCCAACAGTTCCATCCAGTGCAGAGATGCCTCTGGGAAGGTTATGAGTGGCAAGCTGGTCATTTCTCAGTGCACAGCCCACTTTTGCACAGACGTAAAACAGTGTGTGTCCTAGTTTGCTACGCACTCTGAGCAGTTGCCATTAGTTTCCAGAGGAGCCTGTGGTTAAATAGCAAAGGATCATCCTTCTCAAACTGATCAAGGGCACCATCTCCAGGGACTTGTGGTGAGGCTGGAGGACACCTGGAAGGCAAGGAGAAACTCCCTACAGTTGAGGGGAAGAGCTGAGAGTGAGACGACAAAAGAGATGGTGTTTCTGTGTTTCCAAATTCTCAGATGTTTTGGATTTGCCTGGGAGCCATGAGAGGAATTAGAAAGGGCATTTAAACCAGAAAGCAGTGCATTTCCATGCTCATCTCTTCTTCCTGGTGCAGTGTTGGAATTTTCCTATACTCTTTTATATCCTCCCCCTCCTTCCAAGAAATCCAAATTGGATGTTTGAAGTTGCAGTGTTTCCTGAACATGGTGAATCCTTGTCCTGTTCTGTTTGTAGATGACCTTGATGATGTATATGTCGTGTGTCTGCCTTCATGCCTGGTTTCAAAATCCTTATATTTGGAGCTGAGGCTGGGGGGAAAGGGGAGGTTCCTACCTTTTTATGGGGACTGACTGTAGGAGATGGCACTGGGATGTTGGCTATAAGAGAGCTCGTGGCTGTCCCTGACCTGCTAGAAGGACAGGGATCAAGCAGTGATCCAAGCACATGATGTTATAGACCTGCTGGTTACAGGAACAGCTTCCAGCTGTTTTTATCTGGCTGTTTCAGTGGGAACTGTGGTAGGAAATACAGAGCTCTAGAAGAGATCGTAATTGCTGCAGGACCAGTCTCTGCTGCAGGGCTTGGTGCTGGGGAGCTTCATGAAGGTGCTCAGAGTACTGTCAGGTGGTGAGGCCACACATATGGCTGTGCTGGCCCAGGTCTTTTCTATTTTGGGGGATCACCTCTCATCCCCCTGTCCAGCAGATGAGATGGAGAGGGGCTTCCACAGGGAAGTGTACGGGCCAACACGCCTCCCATTGGGGAGGATTGCTGGAAAGCCTTGCTAGGTAGATGGTATTAAACATGTCATCACCTTTTTGTTTCTTCTGTCACTTTCTGGCTTGTCCCAGAACTGTTTGCACCAACAAGTGTTATTCTAAAACTGTAATTGTGGCAAACTTGAACATAGTATGTTCTCTTTTTGCAGGATAGAGAACTGCGTCCGGAAGAAATTGAAGGTAAAATTTGTCACTCCTTCTGTGTCACCTTTCTCCCTGCCCAGTGAAAAACTACTGGCTGGCCCTTCCAGGTTGGCCCCCATGGGGTAAAATAATTTGAGGCAAATCGAAGGAGACGATTACTGGAATAATTCCTGGCAACCCCAGCAAAAAGAAATAATATGTAAAACTGTAAGAGTGCTGACTGTGAAGGAATTTGCATCCATTCCAGCTTCTTCAGGGTGGGAGGATAAATAATGGGTTATTAGCTGTCAGGGAACTGGTGTCCACCCCAGCTCCCACAGAAAGTGTCATAGAGCAATAGTATGGCTCCAGGGAGGCTGTTTTATCTGCTAATCCCTACAATGTGTGCTGTATAATATAGTGCAGGGGTAAAAGTTGGGAAAACATACTGCTTCCAGTTTCTTTAGCGGATGCAGTTTAGGAATGATCAGTTCATGGCACTTGCAGTGCAAGCAAGCTTTCCTGTAAGGAACAGGTCTGCAGTGCTGCTGATAGAAGAGCTCAGCATTGCTCCAGTCACTGCGTCTTTGCAGGGAGATCTGCTGGGAAAATACAGAGTATCTTAGGGAGTCTGGCCTCATAAAGTGCTGCTGATTCTGGGGAGGTTTCTTCAAAAAAGGTATTTCAAGCTGTCACTGACAATATTGTTCTTTTTTGGATCCACTCCCACAGAATTAAGAGAAGCCTTTAAGGAGTTTGATAAAGACAAGGATGGGTTTATTAACTGCAGGGACCTGGGGAACTGCATGAGAACCATGGGCTACATGCCTACTGAGATGGAGCTAATAGAGCTCTCCCAGCAGATCAACATGAACCGTGAGTAACATCCACCTGTCGCTGCCGTGCCCTGCATCATTGCCTCTTGCTCTCTCAGTCTCCTGCTGCCTCTTTTCCTTTGAATTTTTCCCTCCTCATTTTTTGGTTCTCATTTTCACTCCCTGTCATCTCTCCTGTGTGATGGTGGTCCCTAGCAGTCGGTGCCATTCTTTTGCACTTTATCAGAAGGGCTGGGTGGACTGTGCTGTATGGGAACAGTGTGTGGAAGGACTGTCCTTTGTGCTTACGCTGTCAGGTATAAAACTGCCCCTGATGTGGGCAGTTAGACATCGGTGCACAGGTTGTGGGTGCTGTCATAGTGCAGCTGTTGTTAGATGGTGTCAGACTGAAGAAAGAGCCTGGGAAGATGGAGATGCTTTGGTCAGAATGGGTGATGGATGGGCTGTTCACTCTGTGGTGGGTGTTTGTGGATCTGCTGTGTGCCTGGCTGCAAGTGAGCTCTGCTGGCAGCCTCAGATGGGAGCATCTGCTGGAGTCATGGAAAAATGTGACAAACATGTCCGACTCACTGTAACTGTGTTTGTGCCCCTTGCCTTTCACCATCATTTTTCTTGCCTCTTGTCTGTAGAAGTGAGAAAAAGGACATCTAGTGCATGTTATTTCTGACACATGGTGATGTAAAAAGGACAAGTTATTTGGTCAAGGGAAGGAAAACAGTTGTGACATACACAACCAGTCACACACAAAAGCAGCTGGTAACCCTGGCACACAAGTGCTTAGAAATTTCAGAGTGTTACTGCCAACTTTCAGATAGAGGACAAGCAAGGAAAAGGACCAATATGATGAATAAACTGTTGGACATACATTAGCCACTGCCCATGGAACACGATTCCACCACTGCATGCCCAGGCCATGCAGGAGCATCAGGCTGTGCCCTTGCTGGACCCTTTGGCACAGGCGCAGCAGAGGGTTGCTATAAGCACTAGAATGAGGCCTTCTAATAATAATAAGCCTCTAATACCTAGTTTGTGATACCATAAGGATGTGTCCACGGCAGCCTAGGTGGGCTTATTCCACCTAGCCCACAATCCAGAAAATATAAAGACAGGGTAAGACTACCTCTGCTTTTCCTTCTACTGTCCTGCACTTTCTGTGCTCTGCTTCCTGGAGATCCAAGCCCTCTCTGGGGCACACAGAAGTGCAAAGTGAGTGTTGGGCTTGGCTAACTTATGGAGTTCTTACACATGATCTTTTGTCTTGTCCCAAGTGGGTGGCCATGTGGATTTTGAAGATTTTGTTGAGCTGATGGGACCAAAGCTGCTAGCAGAAACTGCAGACATGATTGGTGTAAAAGAGCTCCGTGATGCCTTCAGAGAGGTGAGTGCTCCCTACTGTGTGGCCCCCAAAGAGGTGAGCAACAGGAGACAGGAAAGAGAGAAGAACCCACTGGGGAAGAGAAGAGGAGGAGGAGAGAGAAGCACAGCAGAAGACAGAGAAAGAGTCAAGCCAGGCATGAAACAAGGGAGGAGCAGAGAAGGTCACTAAGATAAGGGAACCATTGAGGTCAGGAAGAGGAAAGCTGATGCAGACACAGCAGTTACAAGGGGTTTCTGGGGAGAAAACACAGACTGGATCCAAAAGGCACCCAAAGGAGGAAAAGCAGGGACAAAAGGAATACAGGAAAAATAGGGCACTCAGGAGCAGAACAACAACCCAGAGCAAGATCCATTTCTGTTAACTGTATTTCTCCTGCTGGTATTTTTCATGTACTTACAGTTTGACACCAATGGTGATGGGGAGATCAGCACCAGTGAGCTGCGAGAAGCCATGAAGAAGCTTCTAGGGCAGCAGGTGGGCCATCGGGATATTGAAGACATCATCCGGGACGTGGATCTGAATGGAGATGGGCGTGTTGATTTTGAAGGTGAGAAGGGATGAACGCTCCCTGTCCATCTGCTCTGGTATGAGTCAGAGCTTCAGCTCAGAGGTGGAAGCAGAAGGGAAGATTTGCATGCTTGGGGCCCAAGTATCTGAAGTATGGAGAAGAAAGCAAACAAGACGTGGGTTTTTTCCTAGTCAGCTGAGGAAAATGGAGAATATTGGCCCACACAGGAAATTCCTCAGCTAGAGTTCATTTGTGTATCATCTTTTGCTGCATCTCAGTTTCAGTTGGGTCTCTCTCCATAACTCGAGCATGGTAAAAGATATGCCCTGTTACAGACAAGGAGATTCTGGTGCACACATGCTACGCCAGCCTTCTTTTTATGGGGCATTTTCCTTTTTATTAAATCTATTGCAAGAGCTGTGAGGAGGCTGGATTGGTTTGGAGAATGCATTGCACCTTCCATTTCCTCTGGCTCACCTTGTTATCTGGGTTTATAGAGAATTTATTTCTGTGCCTCTATGCCTGAAGATGGTCACATAGCAGATGTACTCACTAGGACTGCAGATATCTATGCAGATGCAGATCTAGAAGTGTCATGTTAAATCCTACAGATAATTCATATCTTCTTCCAATTTTTAAATGCCAGAAGGACTTGGAAAAATGAGAATGGTTAGGCTACTTTCCTAGCCATTATCCATGGCAGGAACAATATTAATAGAGCTCAGGGTTTCTGGCAAGGGAAGCAGTTGATATCAGACAGCTAAGCGGATCTAAGAGTGGAAGGTGTGAGAGCATGGCAGGCTGCTTGTTTTCCTAGTGCAAATCCAGATGTCCCTTTGCAGCACAGGAGCTACAAAATTAAAATGACATATTTTTTTTGACTCAGAGGCATTCCTTGGTCTCCTGCATAACAAGGGGTCTTGGTCTTTGGGATTGCTGAAGGTTCTGAGAGCTTTGAAAATGTGAAAAAAACTAGTGTCTCCCTAGAAAGTATCCGGTAGCGGCAGTTGTTCTAATGCACTGGCTGATTACATGACAGTAGCTCTTCTTGTTTCCTACAGCTAAATTATGTTAGACAGCTAAAATACATGAAATGCTATCCCGGTATCATTTTCTCTGTGAGTTACTGCTTTAGTTGTCAAAGGACAGCTCCATTGATGGAAAAGGAGAAGTCAAGGGGGTAATTTCCTCTGGCCTCCGCTTTGCAGAGTTATTAGTTCCTTGGCAATTGAAGCACAGAATGAAAACACATTTATATTTGATGGCATTTACACTCAATTTGAACAATTGTAATTGACTTCACAAGCTGCAGGGTGGTGAAGAAATAGATCTAAGGTATCCTTACAGTTAACCTTTATTTTTAAAAACAAGTCCATCGAAGTAAGCTGTTCTCTACAAGAATGCTGATACCTCCCAAAACATTGGTGTCTCTGTGAAGGGTCAAGCTTACTGAGAAATCATACTGTGTTCCCAAAACTATAAATCAAGGTTCCCTGCAGTTACAGTGAAGGGAGACAGCACTTGCCGTGTGTCTCACAAGGAGTTGCTTGTGCAAGCAAGACTATACAGTAGCTGGGAAGGAGTCTGAGGCAATGAATTGACCTGCTGGTGGGATCATATCACCATATCTAATGCAAGGATTAAAGCCTGTTTTGTTTGAGCTCTCCAGGGCTGGTCATGGAGTGGCACAAAACCTGCTGGCAGTGCCTGGACTCACGGTTTCACCCTGGCTGCATGCTGTCTCCAGGGAATGAGACCATGGATGCCTTCTGCTTCAGGACTGTCTTTTCTTGTTGGTTGCAGAGTTTGTTCGCATGATGTCCCGTTGAAGATAATTCTCAGCTAAAGAAGAATCAGCACCTTAGAGAGGGCAGAAGAGGACCTAGGTGGAGCATCTAGCCCTGATGTTCCCACATGAAGGTTTATTGGCTGGCTGCAACTGGGACATTGCAAGATGACCCGCTGCTCCTCCCTCATGCTGGTCCCCATGCCCCTCCACCCTTTCACACTGTGAAAGACTTGCATCTTCCTACAACTGGAACCATTCCTTGAAGATGATTGCAGGAAACTGCAGAGCCAGGACTTGCCACGATTGCTTTTGTGGCATATTTGCAACTTCAGACTCCTCCTCCCCAGCTTTATTCTCCCACCAGCTGCTGCAAAGCAAAAGCAGGATAAATCCTCTTGGCTTGGTGGACGAGAGCAAAGCCATTGGGACTGGTGGCAGCCTCAGGGCGTGCTCTGCACTTCTTGGTTTCCCTTGGTGAACCGTGTCTGTGTTTGCTGTATCTGTGTGTGTGTCTGTCTGTGTGGAGTTATTTATGCTTCCCCGGCACATATTCGCATCTCCTGTGGTTATGTTTACCGAGAGTAAATTCAAATACATGTCTTGTGGGGGGAAAGCGATAAATATGCACGCTGAAACGATGTGGAGCCTGGATGTCCCTTGTGAGAGGTGGTGGCCGGGCTGGGGGAGAAGGGCTGCAGCAGATGCACACCAAGGTATCTGCACTGAGTTCCAGAGGCACGTCCTTGCTGCCAAAAGGCTGCTGGCCACTAAGCCTGTGGCAGGGCTCCCTCCTGCTGTCCTCATGGCGAAGGGGACTGGAGGCGCCTCTCAGGGAGGGTCCCCACTTTGCATCCTCCTTGCTTGCAAGGGGGCAGATGAGAGCCCCTGTGGTGGCCTGGCAAGGAGCAATGGGAGAAAGGGCACAGAGGGGAGCTGGATGGGAGGACAGTGGGGACTGTGCTGCAGGAACTGAGATGTGACACCATCGGTGCCAGGGATTGGCCTGGGATTCTCCTTGCATGGCAGTGCCCTGCTCTCCAGCTTCTTCATGCTCAAAAATGCTGCATGTGCCTGCAGTGGTGACAACAGCAGCTTCCAGCCCCAACAAGATGCTTTCAGAAACATCAGATGTTCATCCTACTTCCCCTTTCCCCAAGATGTTCCCAACCTCCCGCTCCCATCCCCTACTCTGCCAGACCTACAGTTGTCCCCTTGCTCTATGCAGAGGCTCAGTCACAAGATGCCAGTACTAATTTCTGCTTGGCTTCAAAGGGCATCATTATTGCTGTGTGTTTCTCAGTGTCACTGGGAGCTGTTTTCCTCCCAGTTGCACCCTTACTCCAACTGGGTGGTTTGGGACTAATATCCTCCATCTCAAATCCTTCACTTCCCAGGTTCCCTTTCGAATTCTCAGGGTCCACAAATCTGTGTCCCAAAGGAGGATTTTCTCTCCAGCTTTCCTGTTGCTGTGCCAACCAGCATAGCTGGAGCGATGACTGATATCTCAGCAATGGAAAAACTATGTCTCTCCTTATATTTGTGTGTGTGTGTGTGTGTGTACTTGTGTTTGCACAGGCATGTGCCCTGGGAAAGGTTTGCGTGTGCACACATAAAAGCAGGGAGTGCAAATAGGCACCTGGGAGGGCAGCAGGAGAAGAGTTTGTTTGCGAGTGAGTGTATGCAAACTATCTATGGAGCTGGTCCAGTCCTAGAAATGTGGGTGTGAGCCAAGAAACTGGAAAACGGGTATTTACAGATCTCCATATTTCCTGGTACAGCAACTGAGCCGCATGGTGCTTAGGAGATGAGGGTGATAAACTGAACAGAGTCCAGAGTCCTGGTAAGTTATATATGAATTTAGGAATAATACTGGGGAGGGAGAGACCAGGTTGTGTCTGCCATAGGGTGTGTTGGTACATAAATGTGGTTGCTTACAGTGGAGCCCTTTGAAGAAGCAGCGTGTGTGTCTGCAGAGCAAGGGGACAGCTGCGTTGCTTGCCTGTGTGCAGCAGTGACTGTGCCTGCCCACGGGGACTGGTGACAACTCAGGGCACATGCCACAGACAGGCAGTGGCAACAGGCACGGTGGCTGCTTCTGGCTGCTTGTTTCTGGGTCCTGCACCGAGCAGTTGCATCCTTTGCCCGCAGTGGCAGATGGCAGGACACGGTCTTAATTCATTTAAAATTGTAAACCCATTTCCAGAGGCTGCACTGATCCACGGCGCAGCATCACGGTGGCTGGGGATGTTCTCTGCAAACTACTGCCGTTTTCACTCAGGCAGATCCCTCTGTTTGTATCATGGCAGAGCTGTGTTTGTCTTCCCAAGAAACACAGGGATACTGGTGCTAGAGGAAGGGTGGCCACAGGACACCGTTGTGCCATTGCAGAGGCAGTCCTAGAGCCACAGCTACTTCCGACAAAAAGCTGGGTCTCTGCCAATGTATCTGGCTCTTTTCTACCAGGTTTTACCATGATGCAGTGAGCAGGTCAGACAGGGCAGGTCTCTGAAGCATTCTTTTATTTTTCCTTCCAGCAGAAGCTCTTGCTGCAAGCCTTGCTTTACTTGCATAAAAGCCCCAAATAATCCCAGAGAGTTTTACTATTTTCTTGTGCAGATGGGGTCAGAGATTAAAGCTCCAATCTAAATAATCTAATTTCAGAGATAATCTTTTTGCTCTCAGCTCCAATCCGGTACCAGGGAGGCTTCCAAACAGCTCCACATGGTGGGGCAGAGATGGTTCCCTCTGGGCACCTCAGCCTTGTAGCCCCGTGTGGTTCGGGAGCTGGTCCAGGCAGTGAGGCCAGCTCGTGTTGGCTTCTTAGGTGTCTCATTAACTACAAGGCCTGCTTCTGACCCACACATCTCCATTGCTCTTTTTGGACACCCCGAATCCTGATCCCTTTTCCCTGTAGTAAGTGATTAATACCCAAAACAAGTGTCCCCCACTGCTTGTGAATGATCAGGGCTGTAACCAGGCAGGACTGAAGACCTGATTGAAGACCAAGAGTCATTTTGACACAGCTGCCAGGGGGACAGGGAGAGATCAAGGGCTTGAGAAGACAGCCCTGAGCCTTTCACTTGTAGGTTACTGGTGTAAATCCAGCCTGCATCATGGGACTGGTGGTTCAGTGGATTAGTAACAGGATACAGAGCCTTTGACATCTGGGACACAAGCTGGCATCAAGTTGTTGTGACCCCAAGTAATGATTCAGGGGCAGCAGTGTAGGGCATTGTAGAAACAGGCCATTGTGGCACGTCCACTGTCCTCTGCCAACATGAGCCAGGGGAAGTGCTCCTCCTGCACCTGGATGAGCACAGCCACTATCCCTCCTCACCCCCTGCTGCTTCGGAATGCCTCTTGCTTCGTGATGGGCTGATGATTCTTAGGAAATAATCACCCAGGCTAGTTATCAGAAGATGCTCCGACTTGGGGAGGTGGAGGAGGTACTGCACTGCTCAGTGCCTTGCCCTCTAAAAAGGCTGAGTCCTCAGATGGAAGGGAAAGGGAGGGGTTTTCCCCTCTCATCAAGGAGGGGAACTCTTCCTTTCCAAGGAAACTCTTTTCTTTACAAGGAAGAGTTGCCAAAGTTTCACTGTGAGATGTTCAGGAGCCCCAGGAGCCCTCGACAGGGACCCCAGGGGCTTGACAGCCACAAAAGCCCCTGATGACTCTCCCAAGGCAGGAGATGAGCTGGGTTAGCTCCCAGAGAAAGAGATGGGAGCTCCCACCCCCCCCTTCAGCTGAGGGACCTGTCTGAGTCTTACCTAAACATTAGCTAGTTCAAGTTTGAATCCCTGCTCCTGGGCATATTTGCTCTGGCCAAGCAGTTTGCTGCTGGGTTTGTAATGAAGGCCCAGGCACCGGCCACACAGCCCCTGTGCCCACCGAGGCAGTGAAGGTCCCGCCGTGAGCCTGATGCTCCCCAGCTCACCAAGAGGCACAGCGGGATTTCGACCAGGCTCTGCCCAGCCAACGCTGCCATTCTCTGTGTGTGAAGCCTTCAAAAGCCCTGCTGACCCTGGGGGCCAACAGGGCCAGCTGCCTCAGCCCACCCTGGCCATGCAAGGGGCTGAATAAGGAAGATGGTGGCTAGTAGGTCAAGGAAAGTCATTCTCCCCCTCTACTCTGCTCTGGTGAGGCCACAACTGGAATACTGCATCCAGTTCTG